>OENM01000869.1:0-52688 GCA_900239745.1 Rotaria magnacalcarata
CTTGCACTTATACCACCACCGTTAGTCGAAACAACTTGGGTCAGTTTGATGGATGAATATACACCAAATGATCACGAAACGGCTTCTGAATTTAATGATTATATGGTATCCACATATGTAGAAAATGGTTCAGCTCGATTCGGTTCAGATATGTGGAACGTCTATGAAGCCATTGCCAATCGTCGCCCTCGAACGAACAACCATGTCGAAGGGTACAACCGACGAATGAAAGCAGAATTTCCTACACATCCGCATATCTATCAATTTATAGATACGTTACGCAAAAAACATGAATACAAACATCATGTTGCCGAAGAGAGCCAGGTTCAAGTACGAAGACGCAAAAACATTTACGATCAAATCTATATTAAACTCGTTATGCTACATGAAGAACACAAGAATAAACAATTAAGCGATGTTCAATTGACTATAAAATGTGGTCGCGCTGTCAAGACACGGCTGTTCAAAAAGCGAAAATAGAAATTCATACTGCAGTATTATTGATACTATATTGGTATATTTTTTAAATAAAGCTCCAAGATACGAAAACGTTACTGCTTATGACTAACTAATTAGGAACGAATGGAGAAGGGACGACTTGAGAATATATTAAGAATGGTATTTTTATAGAAGGAACCAATTGAGACAAACATTTCAGATAAGAATCACCTATTTGATCAATTCGGGACGAGTCGAGAGTAAACCTGCAGTGGCGTGCTCGACAAATAAACAGAAATCTCAATGAGAACAAGTACTTACTCTACCGAGAAATCGCTTTTTTCTTCTTCCACAATACCGTGCTCTCTCCACTAAAACGATATCATACTTGAATGAATTCAACAACTATTTTTATTTAATATATCATACGTTTCTCTTGTTCTACAGCAAGCTCCCTATCAGCAGTGTTCAGTTCGTTCACTTTATTTCGAACTTCATTTTCAGCTTCCTGAATTTTTACGGGACCACCACCCAACTGCAGTTCAATGCGAAACAACCAATTATTTACTTCGCGCAATTCGTTTTCTTTTGTCGATATCGCTGACATGATCTCTGCTGCCTTATTCTCAACAGCTGAATTCAGTTCTTCGCTTGCACGCAATGCTTTCGATGAATCATTGTAAAGTTGCTTTGTTGCACACGTTAAGCGTTGAGCCAAAAGAACGATGGCTGCCACGCTCATGCCAGTTTTTGGCATCTCTTCTTTAAATGTCAATATTGGATTGACTATGTTGTTCTTCAGTGTTCGATAAGCACTCACATACACCGGAGCTATTCGTTCACTTAAGAAAGACTGATACCAAGCGAGGTCCTGTGCATTTGTCGCAATGACAAATACCAGGAGTAGTAGAATCTTTCCTGTATCTCTAAGAAAGCTCATCCTAACTTGATTTCGGAAAGTGAATAATATTCTGTCTTGAGCACATTCATATATATTGTTGATGAAGAAGGAAGTCGGAATTTGAGATTTTCGTGATAAATAGTCAAATTAATCCTCTGTATTCAAGCATGAAGCGTGCATCCCTTTATTAATTTCAGTTGAATGGTTGGAGAACATTGGTAACGCTAATTTATAAATCCATAATTATATGTTGTGATGTCTTTCCGCTCGGTGGGTTTGGTAGTTGTTACCCGATATAATAGACTAGTTTATTATACTCTCAAATTGAGTAGGCCTAATTCGAGTTCGAGTATAAATGGAGAAAAGAAAAAGATAAACTAAAACTAAATCTAAAAATAGATTTAGTTTTTGCTTAACTTTCAGATATATGCGACATATGAATACATATATACCCCTCAGCCGCATCCACATTTGAGCACTCCTCCATGGTATTCATTACCCACACTCACATTTGAAGTACTCTCCCCCGCCAGCACTCCCTTCGGGTACCCTTCACCCGCACCCCTTGCGGGTACCACTCGCTCACACCGCCACCCACAGTTACCCATTAGTCCCCCTCAACCCACACGGTTAGAGATCCCTGTGCTTTCTTGATGTTAATAACGAATTAGTACCATAACGATGAAATTAACTTTATTATTGAAGAAAGAGGAGTATATTTATAGACGAAATTTGTGTCAGGGTATGAGAGCTGAATAAACACATGTTGTGACGAATGAAATGAGTCAAGGAATGTAAACATATGACTGTAACACCCACCCACTTCGTTTTAAACTAAATCTAAAACTAAATCTAAATCTAAAACTGAATCTGAACCTAAATCTATTTCGATCATTTATTTTCGAATTGATACCATGCAGTTGGATGTCCATTTATATTCGAATTCGAACTAGGCATCTCATGGTGAGCTACCAAATGCGATACTACCATTTGATACATGGGAATCAAGATGAACTACATGATGCATTTAATGGGTTATCGGTTGGTTCTTCTAGTGAAAAGACATCTTTATTTTACAAAAGAGAGACCTGCTTAATCGATATAGAACTGGCTATTCCATGTACTGAAATCTTGCATAATTGTAAGACGATAGACTAATAGGTAAGGGAGTTGTCACAAATTAGATACGGATCTCTTTCTGAACTGGATCAATCGAGTATTTTGCTTGAGTGAAACCAAGGGTAAACAGAAGTTACACTGTTTATGAATGCGCTATATCTTATTTCACTTGAAAGAGTGAATATTTGCGCACTAGAGGAACATTATTGATCGTATGATGCTATTGTTTTCAACACGATGACAACAATGGTAATACAAGTGACATCAGTATTATGCAAAACATCGTACACAAATAAATTTTTCTTCAAGACTATCATCCATGTAAATAGCATTGGAATAGATTAACTTTGTTCGAATGATTTCGGTGGTTAATGAAATGAAAGGAAAAATATCATGAAAATGCAGATGCAATGAGAGCAGGGCAAGGAAATTGGAATCGATAATAAAGTGAAAATTTTCATAATAAGAGCATAATATATATTACTAAGATTTCCCGCACGCAAAATTCAATATGTAAGTCAATAGAACAAGCGCTTTCATTTTGTAGCTGTTATTATCGAATGTCACAGTATCATTTTCGTCAGAAGGAGTTTATCTATCTGTATATTTTTCTTTGCGTTCAAATAAGTTTTCATTTGAAATGTATGTTCTGCGCAACTGTGGCTTAAAACTAGAGATTATCTACCTTCTTGGATTGAGGATTCTACTGTTTTTATCTATCACATAATTAATGTTAAGCCGCCTTAAAACCGATAGCTTAGAATTCACCTAAGAATAGATCGTTTGCTTCTAATATTTAGTTTCGATTTATGAAGATATTGTTTTATTATGATCTACTCGATGAGAATGTAGTAGTGAATAATTTTAAGAAACAGCAAAGAGAGAATGCATGATAGAATATTAAAATTTATAACATATTTGTAGATTGATAAAATTCAAAATAAATGGCTAGGATCCACGAGTGATTGTTGATCCATCGGATTTAGTTCACCAAAAATTGTGCATATAGAAGCAGTGAATAATCTTTGCTACTCGACTAGTTCTTTCTTTTCGCTTATTTATTTTATGCATACTTTTTTTCTTACTCTTCTAATTATATATCAGTGTCTAATGGTTATCATAGGATAACTGCGTGTGAGCATAGTTATAAAGTAAAAAACATGGTTATTCTAAATAAATTTAGGACCCATGGAATTGGTCATGCAGATATTTCTATACCCATTCTTCAATACAATGTCAATGGCACGGATGTAGATCGAACATAAGACTAATTCTATAGAAAAGTATCAATAATCTTGATTTAATACTAAAATTCAACATGAGCTTTTAGATATTTGTTTTTGTCACAACTTAGGAATTTAATCATCTAGGGAATTACACGTAAGTAGAAACAGTAACTATATAGTTCTCATCGTCAAAAGGGAAAGAAGATTTTTGAAGCTAATTTCGCCAAGTAAAGTTCAATAAAAAATGATATCAATATCGAGAACTCCGAATCAGAAATCAATTCTTCAGAATATTCAGTGGAAAATCGCAATAATATTTTGCCAAAATCCTCGATGAATTGAGATTTCGTTTCACCAGAGCAATAAATGAAGTCAATTTTCATTCATCTGCTCAAAACTATGAAAACACTGAATCTTGTCTTTCTCAATAATAAATTTCTTATTAATTCATTTTAGATGGCTTTTCTCACATTAGCAATGTGCATTTGCACGGGTATGTTCGAGTATCTTATTGAACCATAGACAAAAAATCTTTTTCACATAGGATTGATCATATCATGTATCACGGCCTATTCAAAATTGCCTTCGACGGACCTCACACTTTGGGAAAGGTCCCGTGCTCGTAGATCAACTGAGAAAAGTGAGGTCTTATTCTTCATATATCAAACAGAAGTATTTTTCTTTTGTTGTCATAGATCTAATTGCTGGAGTCGATCGTGATTCATCGTTAATATCACAATCAAATATGGACCTACCATGGGAACAATTCATTGTAAGCGGACCAGCAACAGTAAATCTTCTAGGTCAATTGATGGTTGTCTCAAGCAAACATGATTTCTCGTTTCAAGACTTTATGCCAGATTATAAATTTCTTTACATGCGATTTCCTCGCTCTTTTCGAGCTACGTTAACACAAATCGCCAATGGTAAGCTAATATTTCTTTCTCTTTTTTTGTCAATTCATGATCTACTCACATATCTGACCAACATAAACCACATAAATTTCTTGGTATCTCATGTAATTGCAGACTGGCTGAAAAAACTTCAGACTTTTGTACTCTACTTCTATGAAACTGTAGAGCATTTTATTGTCATGTGTTATATTGAAAGTATCTCGTTAGACAAGGAGAGAGTTTCGAAGATAACGGCCGTAAGTAAATCTAAGTATCATTTTCTTATGAAGTACCCAAGTACAACTGATTTTTAATTAGTTGGTGGTATTCTTTTTATTCATTTGAATAGATGGTTGGGAAGCATTCATGGGAGCTCACAATAATATGAACAAAATACAAGCTTCAATGCAATTAGTACCGAGACAAGTTAAAACAGCTTTAACTGTGCTAGCGTCGAAGAAATCTACACCTAGAATAATCAGTATGTTGTTGCCTACTACGTTACGTGAAATTGAACGACTCGGTAAAACTTGTGTGACTTATGCGAATGCAACTCATGTTAACTTCGTTACTGTCATGAATTTAATTGGTGAGGTGATTTCTATGACAGAAACAGCACGAGGTTTGCAAGAGACAAAGTTAAGACAAACAGAAATCGAACTCAATGTGTCTCTGGTGATGAAAGAGGAATACACTAAATTAGGTCAAACTATTCGACAACATTACGATGAAGCACGAAACAGTGTTCGTAAAGCGCAAGATGAATACAGTAGTGCTCTTCGAAAGATTCCAACTGGTTTTAAAGGTCTGCTGATGGATTTAGGACGTGCTGTGATTGGTATTGTTCAAACAGCTGGACAATCGTTTATTGGTCGTGGATCCGCAACTCAACCTGCAGTGTCATTATCTTCAGGACAGACTTTAACATTTGCCAAATTATTTTCAGATGCACTTAATAAAGCTGTGCCAAACATTAAGAAAATTATCGATATAAATAATGAAACACAGTCAGAGTCGACGAACCCTATTAAAGAACTTGATGCTTACAAAATAACTTTCGAAACATTTTTATCATCAGTTGCGGCGGGAAAAGCAGGTCAACTGAAGGAACAAGCTAGCATAAGTATACAAAAAGGTATTAATCTGGTAGATCAAACCATGAGTCGCATGAAGAAGGTTTTTGCTAATGGTGAAAATATTACAGTAGATGTAGCCAATAATCTAAAGAGCCAATTCGATGAATTGATTGAAGAAGTAAAACCAATGGTAGCTGCAGAGAAAATGAATGGTGGGGGTGTACCACCGTCAGGATCTGCACCGACTTCCACCGGCGATTCCTCGCAGAACGAAAAGTTCGTCGCACAACTGTCGTTAGATCGATTACAATCTGCTGAAAGTCGTTATGACAAAATCTTTGGTGATCTGAAGCAGAATCAAGAAGAATTGGCAAAATTGATGGGTAAAATTGCTTCGTTAGACATGAATCGTATTCAATACAGAGAGATTCTCGAACTTATGCGGGAAGCACTTCATCTATTGGCAAAGGTTCGAGAACAATGGGGTCAGTTGGTATTGTTCTTTGCTGAAGTTGCGACACGAGCTGAGATTACTTTGAGTGGAACCCTAGGACCATTTATTACTCAAGCAGGTCAAGCAGGTAGTGAGTCACTGACTCCGGATGAACGGCTCTTCTATGTAGATCTTCTCAAAGCACAGGCTGGAGATATTGATACTCAGACGCAGATGCTCTATCTCATGTCTCGAACGTATGTTGATATGTCAACACATTATATCATGGGGCGTCTAGCTGGTCTATCGAAAATGCTTCTGGCAAGGGATGATAATGAGCGAAACAGTTTTCTGGCACAGTTGGTTGCCGATACACGAACTAATCAACAAGCTGTGATGGATTTGGTTGTTCAACGGAAAAATAATTATCAGAGTGCAATTCTAAAACGGCGAATTGAACTGGAGAGGTTCGTTGCAAAACTGGGTGGCCCAGATGCAGATGATCAAGCTGCGATCGAAGCTGGAAAAGCACTGCTTGCGCGTACATCATAAATAGATTGCAGCAGTGATAACAGAAAAAAACAGTTGAAACTACTATTTCCAAAAGTACCCATAAATAAAGTATCTATGAAAAATTGTTTTAATTGTTTCATGTCCAGCTATAATTGATGATCACGGATCAAAATGAAACTTGTTTTTCTATCGTAATAGAATGAGAGAGGATCTGCTTCTGACTATGCATGTTCTACGCTAGAGATGTGCAGGGTTACCCTACCCTATCCTGCAGGGTAGGGTAGGGTCAGGGTATGCATTTAATGGAGTGGAGTACAATATGGTGGCAATAAAAATTCAATAAATTAAAGTTGAGTCAGAAAAAGAAAGAAATCATGAAAATAAAAATAGACGTGCTTTTAGCTCAGTCGTTAAGAAGGTGACTAACTTCGAGCGACATATCCCAAAACATTATTCATGTGTAGAATGAACGCACCAACTGTAATTCAATCACAAAAACACATTAAGAATGAATAATCTGTATTACACTCGTGGAAGAAATGTAGCATAAGTTATCCCAAACTAAGTGTTTAGCAAGATCATTACTGAGTATGCCAGTTAGTTCATACAGAAGTGAATGAATATTCAGTGGAATCGGAAGAATGCTCGAAAAGCGACGCCAAAATTTAAGCGACGATATTGTGGACAATATCTTGTTTATAAAAAATTTTAAAAAGATTTTATTGTAATGTTTTGTAGATAATTTATAATGAAATAAAAGAATAATTTATGGTACTTTAGTATTTCTTTTTCCAATTATCGTACTGGAATAACATAAATAGACTGTAAAGTAATAATTTCCTGTGGTACAGGGATGGTTGGTAGGTTCTACCGGGTGAGGAAAAATAAGAATAGCAAACCATAAAGGTATTATACTGTAAAATTTACAGAGTAGAGTAAGGTAAACAAATCTAAAGATTTTACAGGGTAGAGTAAGACAAGGGTAAACAAAAATTCCTTTATCAGGATACAAGGTAAGAGAAAAGCTTACCCTGCACATCTCTATTATACGCGAACATCTCAGTGTTGTGATGAAGTAACACATTTAGATTTCTTTGTCTCTACTCACACCCAATCGCTTTAAACTAATAATAACGATAAGACTTCAATATTGACAGATGATGCACTTTGGTGGCCTACGATTTATTATCTTGTTTTTTGCTGGTGGAAAATTTAATATTTGAGAGAAATGAGATAATGAATAGTCCAGAGCTCCGCGGGACAACCAAAAAGTTGTCCGTCCCGTCCCATGTCCCGCACTCGGCTTGTCCCGTCCCGCCCCGTTCCGTTTCATTTTTTCTACACCGTCCCGTCCCGTCCCGCTCTCCCATGTGTATGTAAGTTTTTTTTCCTCTATGTACAGTTGGAGAAGTGCAGCTAGTTTATATGTTTTTCATGTGAATAATTTATTTTACTATCGATCTTTTTAAATATTACATCTACATCACAATAATTTGACAAAAAAAAANAAAAAAAAAGAAAAATTTAACAAGAGCTACACTCTCGTTGAGTAACTCATCCGAGAAAAAGTATATCACCATTATGATTAATGATGGTGGGAAAACCAAAAAAATTCCAGCCGTTAGATGTATGCTTGCCTGTATTATCTATAATAGTATATTGACTAGATTTCGTTTCGAGCATCAACTGAATTTGAGAACATGTGAGTTTATTAGAATCATCAGGAGAAAAGATCGATGAATTGAGCAGAGATAAATTGAAATCACGAGTTGTACGAACTGGTGATACAATTTCAGGAGAAGACATTAGATGATTTTATTGCGTATTTGTGAAAATAAAAAGTTAACTAGTATGATATTAATCAAACGAGAATTGAAATGTACAACGAAAAAAATAAAAAAAATCATCTGAAATTGGCCTTGTCTACACTAGAATAGAAAACTTATGAAACTTATGCTGAATTAAGACACGTGGTTGGTTGAAAAGTTAATTCAGATTAACGCACTCTTCAAACACGAATTAAAGTTAATGCACCAATCGAGAAAGAACTCGATGGGCTAATTAGAATCATAGACGTGCCTCGATAAAGTCGCTATATATTATCGATAAATAGATAAATTAAATAAGAGAAATTATAGAATATTAAGAATAGGAGCTGAAGTTAACTAAAGTTAGAATAATAGCAGAACAATGGGTGATAACGATACATGATAAAAAAACTTCGCGGGACGTTTTAGTAAATTGATTTGTCCCGTCCCGTCCCGTCTGGTCCCGCCGCGGGACGGGATTTGGCGGGATAGTCCCGCACCCCGCGGAGCTCTGGAATAGTCATCTGTTTATCTCTGCATCAATGTAAAATCTGCTTTTAACCGATCTGTGTTTATGAAAGAATCATATCGAAAAAAAATATGCAAAAAGATAGTTCAATCGATAGAAAAACACCATTGTTGCAGGTTAATAGGAGATCGAAGATGGATTTAGGACGGCTAAAAGAAAAACACACATGCATGTAAATGGTTCGTTTCCCTTTTGAAAATGAAAGAAAAATTTTCTTACTCTAAAATTCATTACGACGTGAATTTGACCATTGGACGCCAATCCGAGCATTGTTGGCAATTTGACCCATTCATCGAACTTACCATCATCAAATACATGTTTCAATTTCACTTTGCAATGACCTATCGAATCTCTACCGACAACATCAGCATCGTAGACATCGAAATGAATTGTATCATCACCTTTGTGAATGTTGAATGTGAAACGTTCGTTCCACGTGGGATTATTCGTATTTGAAATCGTTTTGGTACGTTGTTTATACTTCTTGTCCGTGTAGATTTCAATGTAAGCATCGTTTTGACCAACCACATCACGATCTTTTAAATTTTGTCCTTCGATAACAATTACCTCGAGAGTTCCCTCTGGCATTTTCAAAAACAGAATGAAATTTATTTACGGTTTTTGTTAAGAAAAAAACTTCTATTATTTAAACGTGTACAGGCCTCTTTATATAGGTCGAAGAAAAAAACGGAAAAAAGGAATAGCTGTTGATATTGTTGTGTTTCTGTTATCATGATTTTATTTTTCTTATCAAATGGTTTTATTCCATTATCAGTAGTGTTGCTCGTGTTACCTCTGCTTGTTTATCGTGGATAAATAGAAGAAAAGTTAGGAGGAAAAAAAACGAATCTGTTTCGAGTAATATTTGATATTGAAACATATTTTAAAAACATGTGTACCGATACTCGTTTCAAACTTGAAGTACGCCAGAAAACTGATTGAAGTCAGGTAATATTTCAATTTTTCCTAAATACAAGAGACAAAAATCAAATAATGCATTCAAAATCATTCCATTTATATATTGTAAACAATCATAGTGAATGATTAAATCTTCTCAGATATCTATTCATTGCTTCTTCTCGACCGCTTTCAAGGTATACTTTTAATAATTATGATATGAAACAGTTTCGTAGTAAAGTTCTAGAAGGTTTATGCGCATATTCAATTTGACTACATTATTGTTGTTTTATAATATATCTGCTTGTGACAAAATTCTATAGAATTCTAGGTAGTCGTAGTTTGAGGGTCCTATTCAGAATTTGTGACTAAGATTTTATTAAAATTTTCGGTCCTTCATTAAAAGTAAGACTTTCGAATAAAATGAAGAAGATAAATACTTTTGTGTAACTGAAATAGATTGTTTGGGTTTTCTTTTTAAATTTTATCGAATAAGTGTAAAAATACAGTAGAACATGTTTAACAAAAAAAAGGAAAGAAAAGAAGAGACGAGCCCCAGAGTAGATAAATTGATAGAATATGATTTCTTCCATTTATCCCTCTTCAAACCATACACGATTACGATTAAGTAATGTTTTCTAGAAGAAATTAGACTTTTATTTAAATTAATTGAAAAGAATAGCAATAAACAAAACCTGCAATTTTTGTATTTTTTGTTCTAATAAATTGATTCGCAAATCTTTACGTTCATTTTGATCTTGCAATTCAGCGATTCTTTCTCGATAAGTATTTTCTACGAAATTCTTGAATATAAAAAAAGAATATACTATTGAACATTCTAAACCATCGTGTTCAATGCAAACTTACCAATCTGCCATCAATAAGTAACTGAATATTACTCATTAAATCCATTGATTGCATATGTGAAGGTGAATTTAAGGAAACATTATCTGTTGTTGAATATTGACAAACAAGAGATTTTTCTTGATTATCATCACAATTTGATATTTGTGCATTTGTTATGGAACACTTTGATTTCGATCTGAAACATTTGAAAAAAATAGAAAAACCTGAAAATATCATTGATTATTACTTTGGTCGATTCCCTGCAACTATTCTTCGGCTATGACCACACATGGGTACGTTTTCAGTTCGCTTTTCTTGATTTTCATCATTGTTTCCTTTCGGTGAATTACTATTAAATAAAAATCATCAGATTTCCATACAATCAATTTTAAAACACAAACTCTTTTGTTATCAGAGGCATAGACGTTGGTGCTGTCGTTACCGGATTCTTTGTTAAACAAGATGCAATTGACGTTAATGTAGTGAAAGCACTTTTCATTTTTTCCGCTGCTTCTTTTTTTGCTTTTTCAAATCCAAGTCGATTTTGTGCATACTCATATAGTTTACGTTCAGCTTCCGGATAATCACGGCAACCTTCTAATACATCTTCTTTTGACAAGGAAAATAATTCTGAATATCCCACACTTCGTACGTCAGCTGTTCGCCGATTAGCGCCATCAATATTTAAAATACCGATTTCACCAAAAAAGTCACCAGCACCCAAACGTGTTAGAACATCATGTTTCTCACTAAATAGTTCAAATTTATATCTAAATCACTTAAACCATATTCTTACTTGACTACTTCAAGAACGCCATCAGCTATAATGAACATTTCACGTGCTACTTCACCTTTACGACAAATAACGTCTCCCGGTGTAAAAATGTATGCACGCATTTTAAGAACTAGATCATGAAGAAATTCAGGTTGACATTCTTGAAAAATAGTCACCTTAAAAATACACAAAAAACAATAATTAAAAATTAATAGTTAGCGACAGAAATTCAATTCGTCAATTCATCGAATATTTCTTTTATCTGCATAAAATCTGAAGAAACCAAAAGTCGAATATACATAAACATCGAAATTAATAGAAAAATCCACTTTGAAAACTATTGAATGGATATCATTTAAGCATATTGGTTTGATTTTTTTCGCTCGTTTTTAATTATATGTAAGAATATGTAATTTTTATCTACCTTTTTTAAGGTTCCCAAATTAACATGTAAAGCCAATTCTGTTTTGAGTTTATCAGGTAGAAGTTTTATTGAATGAACATCACCAGCACCTGACATTCGACCGCGTGACCAAGAATAATCATACCAACGCTGAATACGTCGTTGCATTTCTGGTGGAACACTATGCGAGCGCATATATTGTTTTGCACTATCCTATATTTGAAAACAAAGAAAACAATGTCAAATTTCTTCAATTCGTTTTATCTGTTCGGTTCTAACCAGTAAACGTTCGAATTCTAAACGACTGGCATTTCGATTTGTAATAACATTTCCAACTTGTCCTAATAAAAGAGACAAAATAATCTAGTATTTTTTTCAATTATGTTTCAAAAATCATCCTAACTTACCTATTATCGAGCAGAAAACAAATATTCCAATCATGTAACTGCTGATAGCAAAAACAGCCCTCAAAAACAAACAGACAATCGGGTGTGTATCTAGTTATATTCTCCTTGAAAATCATTTCTTAGTTTAGATATCAGAAAAAATCTTTCTCAATCAGTTTTCTTCCGATTACTATTATTCCTTACCCACGATGATGGCTATGACGAAAACAGCGAACAAGTGAACGCTTATCAAAAAAGCGTAACTAAAAATCAATCTCAAAGCATTGATTAAAATATAAATCAAATAATATTGACTTACCGTTTGTTCGTAAGATTTTCGAGCCATCTAGCTTTTAAGAAAAAAAAACAGAACAAGAAAAAAACGAACAGAACAATAGTTATTTTTTGTCTCAAGATAAAGCTTTAGTAAAGTTCTTTCTCAAACGAAGGGATCAACGAGAGAGAGAGAGAGAGAGAGAGGAAGGAACAAAAAAAAATCTACTCACTGCCAATTAGTTTCTGGTGGTGGTAAATCTCCTATTGTTGTTAGCGTTAATGTTGACCAATAAAGACAGCGAAGATACATTTTAGTTAATTGAGAGAAATTTCCAACAGGTTTCGGATACGACCAATATCCAAGAAAATCTTCAGCTTTCGAAACCATAAAATAAAATGAAGCTAACCAATGTCCAAGTAGAAGAAGTATATGAAGAAGATTTAATACACGATATGTATTCGGATAAACAGTACGTGATTCTTGTAAATAGTATAATTGAAATGTTCGATATACTTTAAAATAACGTGGAAAACGAAGAATCGGTATTGAACCAAATTTCAATTGCAATAAATCTAATGGTGTTAGTGATATAATATCAAAAATAAAACGAGATGAACGAACATAATTCATTAATAATTTATAATGATCATAAACAAGTAAACCTATAAAATGTTGTAGATACATTATTTTACAGCATAAACGTATAAATAAAGCTTCTTCTATGCATGTATCCTACTATGGAAATAATGCGTGCCATTACATGATAATGCAATTAATTTCATTTCTTTTTGTGTACTCAAAAAAAAAGAGTACACTATAGAATCGGTCAGTGTGTCCGTCGGTCTGTCCGTCCGTTTATTCGATAGCTCTTCACAATTACATTCGATTGAGCTGAAATTTTGTGCACAGAATTGTCTTATCCCTATCTAGATCGAGTTCGAAGATGAGAAGGATCCGTCAAGAAATAGTTGAGTTATCGAAAAAATTGTCATTTTTGATCAGACCATCCCTGAGGGGGAGTACAGAGATTTTTCAAAAAAAATCTTTTCTCAGAATTATCCACAACATATATAAATCGACTCAGTTTTTAATGCTGATTCCGAATCTGATACTAGTTTTGAACTAAATCGTAGCTTTCTAACGAAACATCGCCTTCAAACGGTCTCAAAATGCACAAAAACTGCATCCAGAAACCAAAGTGCCTAGTTTCTCACGATAATTTTGGTGTTCAGACATTCTAGAATGACTCATATGTCCCATGTACTTTTTGCAGTACACATAACTCTCGGATGAAATCCGAAGTTTCCACATTTATTATTTATTAAATTATATTTGCAAATTATGTATTATCAAGGATTATGAAGTCAATTGTACCATCATGTAATTTTATCAAAATTGCACTGCATTTGTAGAAAAAAAATTGTTTTTTAGATAGCTTCAAATATTGCACGTAATAATAATAGAAGCATGAACATCTCTCCTAACACTTTCTGATTGATAAAACACAATATTTATTCGATCTGTCATACCTTGCTCAAGATAACCGGTTCGAAATTGAATAGCAATATCAACAAGATAAATTGCATCAGCTACATAATCGATAATTTCCCATATTTGTGAATAATCTCTTTGTAATGGTTCGAATGCTTGGCGTGCAATTGGAAGCCAAAGGTTATACAATACAAATATGTTTAATACAATTAACCAATAAAATAAAAATGATTCGTCTGTTGATATAACAAAGTAATTACATGAGCGAAGAATTCGTCGGATAAATAAAAAACGAGATTTAATGGGTTCATCATTTTCCAGATTTATTCGAAGACTTCTTTTCGATGGTTCTGCAAGAAAAAACCAAACAGTACATAAGAAATACAGCTTTTTTTGCTATATTCAATAGACAATAATTATAATTTTTCTTAGAAAAAAATATACCCATCGTGCCTAATCCTCGATAACCATAACGATTAGAAAATTTTCGTAAAAATGAATCTTCCCGTTTTAGAGAAGTCTTGCTTGCTTTGAATTTAGCCATCGTTAATGTATCAGGAGTTCGCTAAAAGAAAAAATATAAAAAAAAGAATATAAAAACTAACCAAGAAATGGTCTGAAATAAGCAGTTAAAGGATCTTCACCCTATTTTTGATGCCGTGTCATTCGTAATGATCGTTCTTATTGATTATGGGACAATATAACTCGTTACATTTTTTTTTGGAGAAATATTTGTTCTATATTGTAAGTGAATGCAAATAGGCGCAAGCGAATGGTGATGTTTTGTTATGGAATTCTCTATCAATCCATAATACTCAATTACATAGAGAGCAATGAACACAATGTCATGATGCTAAACAAAAATAAGTTGAAGAATAAATAAGCAATATGTTTTTCTTTGCTTTTTCTTCTATCTGTCTTATTCGCCTTCAATTCGTCGGGTTTGGTTGTCGACATAGCACTCATTGAGTCACGAATAAACGACTTAAGCATTTAAGCATCCGTCCTAGTTCGGAGAATAAATGTAATTATTAGATACTCACATCATCGGTCGAAGACAACAATAGTGGATTGGTAGCATTAGCTGATTGACCAAGAAGAGGTCCTTTAGATAGGTATTCGCTATCACTTGATGTATCGTTTGCACTTGGTAATTGTTGTTGGGATTGATTTTGTGGGCTATGTGATGAATTACTAGCTCCTGTATGAAGTAAATCATTTAGGACAGGTGTAAGAGCAGCCAATGGCATTTTCTTTTTGTCATAACATTACAATCATGAATTAAAATAGTTCATCATGTTCTCAAAAGCTAAAAAAATAAAATTGAATATACTTTTCGTTTTTTTCTGCTAGTGAAAGTCATGCCATTCAGTTCTATTTATACCAGAAAATCAGGATTTTCTATTTCTCTCTTCTCTTCCTTCTTCTTCTTTATCATCATCATCATCGTCATCATATTTTTCTTTCTTTTTAATTGTTTTCAAGATAGCATTACACGATTGACAGGAAAAATTCGATTAAATATTGTTTCATTGGATTGTCTAAATTATCATCGAACCAAAAAATGGGAAAATAAAGCACAAAGAAGAAGAAGAAGAAGAAGAAGAAGAAGAAGAAGAAGAAGAAGATTTCTTTCACTTACTTCTCTTCTGTTACTCTCAACATATTTGAGATCATACCAAGGGCATACAAATGAGTTCAATTATATTGTGACATAACAATGAATCTATCCAGATACATTTTATTCTATTTCTCACAACGCATTTTTCTTATGTTATTACATTATTATCATCATCAATAATAATTATAGGATAAAAGAAAGTGATCGAGAGAATAAATTACAAACATTTCTTTTTCTCATTCAACTTACTTCTGTGGATACACTTAAGATCTTATCGTTTTGCAATTTTAGTCATGTGTCAATTACACAACATAGCTAATAGATATTGATTAAAATGCTGTCCTTATTAAATACATACCTAAATAAACGATGTAGTTGAATAATTTCTCGTACCAGCTTCAGTGATTTTGTTCATATGACGAACTCATTCTATGCTCATCGTTTTTTTTTCTATATTTCTTTCTCTCGCACCCGTAATCTTATTTGGTAAAAATACAAAAAAAAATAGAACTTATATGAAGAAGGGCTTTTTTTCGGATGTCTAAACGAATAGGACGCTTGGTGACATGATAAGTGGAAAGAAAAAAACATGAGAACAATCTTGATCACACACATACAAGATCCTCAAGCTACATTATTATAATACGTCTTTTGCCGTCTTTTACCCTTGAATATATTACCCTCGAAGGCAAATTTTTTGTAATGACAACGATAGTTCTTCGATTTCAATCTAGTATCTTTATCAAAATGACTTCTGTACACGACAAAAGAAAAAGATGTTAGAGAGAAAGAGAGAGAAAAAAACAAGGCTAATTAGTAAAAACTAACTGATCTGTTGAAATAAACAAACTAAATCGGACGAATCGAAAGTCGCTTCATTTATGTTCATAAAACAAATCCCATAGCTGATTAGAAAACATAGAGAAATTTGACCCAAGAACTGCTCGAAGCTTGTCAGTTGGTATTTGTTTGTCGTCATTTTTTTTTTCTTGAATAAATAATTATTCTCAATGGCAAATGTAGATTTCTTTTACGACTTATTGCCGGTTCGGAATACGCGAAACTGATGAGTATTTCACAATAGTAGAAAACACTTGTGGTAATACGCATTTAATATCTAATGAAAATATAAATCCAATTGAAAAATTGATTCATTCATATATGGAATAGGAACAACGATTCGTTGTTACTTTTTTTATCCGATTGAAAGCTATTATATTAAGTTGTTGATAAAGCAAAAAAAGCGGCAAAGATGGAAAGAAAAGAATTTTTGTCATTGTGGTCGTATAAACAAATAGACTATGGATAGAATCAAAAAAAAAAGGATTCCAAAAATACCAATAGATTTTTTTTTATATAGTTTTATTCAGTTAATTCAATACTTTTCTTTGTTTTATAATTCTAATAAATAAATGTGCGTATACATAGAAATAATGCACACACACACACACACACACACAAACAGCGAAGAAAGGTTTTTATTATTATTAACATTTAGAAAATTGTTCGATTGAGTTAATCATCACTGTTATGTGCACGTAATAATGTTTGTGAAACACAAATACGATGACGTCCTCGAGATGTTTCACGAATCATAACACGTATAGGACTTGATTCATGACCAGTATCATTACCAAATAGAGATCGCTAAAATGTAAAATGCATAAGTTATTTCTTTCGAATGTAAAATAAGTAACTATTTCCTACTGAGCTTGTTGGTGTTGCTAATGGTTTAATGTGTAAATTGAGATAATCGGCTTCCGGCATTGACGAACTTTCTACACGATGAATCGATGATGCAGTAGATAATGGCTGCTGTTGTTGTTGCTCTTGTTGTTGCTCTTGTCGTTCGCACGGTATCTCACATATTTTATCATTACTACTGTAGTTAATATCACTTGGTTTCAAGCCATATAAAAGTACTTTACACAAGGTCATCGAATTCTAAAATATTACATGTACAATCTAATTTACTCTCTCTCTCTCTCAGAAGATTGATAATATTAACGAAAGCGAACGTCTACGATTGCATTTTAAGATTGATAAAAGAGAAGTTCTTTTCTATATTTTCTAGCGGTTCATTTGGAAAGCAACAGCTTGTTGCAACCATGATGATGATGATGATCAACGAACAAAATGAAAAGAAGAAAAAGTATTTGTATGCGTGCACGTCTCTGTATTTATTCTTGGATTTGATCGAAGAGAGGAAAAAAGAAAGAAAGAAAGAAAAAGAATTGGGATCTGTTCAATTTAATTATGAAAGAAACCAGCAATTACAATTAGTTTATGAAAAATGACATATAGCAACAATAACAATAGAAAAGAACAAAAGAACTTACTTGAGTTTGATTAATAATTGGTCCTGATAGTATAGCAGTTGCGGTACATGCTTTATAATATGATTGAACAAACCATGAAACAGCAGTGTTTGCTTTTTCCTATGAAAAATCATAGATAAATTATATTACAGGTTATTTAACTTTTGAAAAATCTACTCACAGTCATTGTTATAGTAACTGCTCGATAACAATGAGTTCAATAATAAGTTAGATTTGTTGATAAGTAGATTTGAATGATCTTCCCCTTCAATAAATGACAGAATACCTCGAGCACGTGTATACAATGGAAAATTTAATGTATTCGTGTGTGCATGTTTAAACTATAATGATAACAGTTGGTTAGAAAAAGAAAAGCAAAAAGATGAAACGCATTATTTTGTTCTTATTTGAATTTATACTTCACCTGTTCGCTTTAACCATTGAGAGTTTATGGACCGATGATAATATATGTGTTTGTCTGTAGATTTAATGATAGATAGATATATCATAACAGTGAAGACAAAAGAAGAGAAGAATACGACGAAACATCGCCTTTATTTGCATATCAACATTTCTCTTTTTGAACTCATTCGATTGTATTTGCATACAAGCAAATTGACTTTCTAATCGTTTTGTACATTTTATTTATATATAAAGAGAACATACAAAACATACTAAATAGTTCATTAAAGCGATATAAACAAGAAAGACCTCGTCATGTCTTTTAACGTGTTTTCTGATCACTTTTTTCAATGTCGAACATCGGATGAAATTTCATTGATTTATTCATTATTTCTTTTTTGACAACCGGTGGACATCAAAAGATCCATTGTTATTGATCATGTTATTTGATGACTCGAAATTTTGATAACATATTCATCGCTTTATTTTATTAAAATCAATACTCTATAGCTATAGAAATAACTCGACCATTGAAAATAATATCGCAGCGAATTCTGTAAAAATATGAATTCATCTTATTTATCGAATGGTTTGAAACTATTTAACAAGAATCAGTTTTTTCTTCATGCTTTATTTTGATGATTGAAAAAATATATAGATCGAACAATAGATAATAATTAGATTGGAAATCGTTGATTAGATAAAAGAAAAAACAAAATCGTATATTATTGACGACTAACTTTATCAAATAAAAACCGATATATAAGAAGAATTGCATATTACTACAATCGAAATCTCTCGGATCCAATAAAAAGTTTCTTTTCTTTAGAATTTACATGAACAACAGTAGATAGAACGAAAATATCATTAGTATAGAAGCATTACATTCAATAGAAATACTCGAATAAAATCACAAGCATTAAAATGGTGTCTAGCGGTTTGTTCTTACCGAGTACATATTCATATTTATCTTACGAATTCAATTTATTCTAGTTTTGTTAAATTCTTATTTGGTATGAATTTCTTACTTTCATCGGGCTTTGATGTATGTCAAACATCGTTTAAATATTTTCTCTGCTTTTAATTTTTCTGAAAGCATCTCGTTCAAACTTATGCAATGATTGACATTCATAGTTTCTTTTTACTCAGTGAACACAATTCATGACTAATTGATTTTGTTTCTTGTCTGTGAGAAATAAATTCGAATCTGTTTCGAACTTTCTTGTTTCATTGAGAAATATTTTTAACATCGGTAGAAAATATATAATTTAGGAGAGTACAGAAATATTTTATTACTGTGCATCAATAATCTAGGAAAATAAAACATGACATAAACAACTAATAGAAGTTTCTTTTTACTGAGATCGATTCGTGTCGATATTAATTTTCGTTATGATATGTATTCATAAATATTGATTTATTTTATCGAACTATGCTCGTTTAATACATACAAACATTAAAACGATAGTATTCAATTTCAACTAAACAATACAGAGCTATTTTATATATTCATTCGCTCTTTATGTTTTGTTTTGACATGCAGATACATCGATAAAATTTCTCACACGTAGTTACTATCATCATAACCTATTCTACTGATAATATTCATATGTGAATTTTTCAATGACGAGTTTGTCGTAGCAACTATGTAAAAAACTGACTTATTTTTAAACTGATTGATGTAATCAAAGTGTTTCAGCAAAAAAATGATCTCTTATTTAATATAACCTATGCCATGGCAATCACGTTTATTTTGTCGAACATCGTAAAAATCTACTTTCTATTAACAAGAAGCACCATATATGATCATTCGTATATGTATTTTTAATCATTCATATAGTATAATCGAATTTTTTAAGTAGAAACGAACTTCATTCTCTGTAAAACAGAGGCCATGTAGTTTATAGAAATACAAAAAATTGTAACTAGATGAGTTTTGTGCTATCGATCATGACCCATTATTTCGAAGTTAAATACCAAATATAACAAGATTTGACTGGTCAATAAGTGCATGAAGCAGTCTAACCCACGAATGTGAACAAATAATTTCCTGTGGCGGGAAATTTGTAATAGTCTTGATTGAGTTTTTTCATAATAAAAAATGACTTTTATCCATGTACCTAATATTGTGGATTACTTAGTCTTTGCTTTGAACACAGCGTGATCTAAACGAAATAACACATATATCCGCGGGTCCATTCCATGAAGCTTTATCTAATCATTTTTAATAAATTTCACATAAATCTTACCTGTTTTCGTATCTTACTTATAATAAATCGATTACTGCTAACTTTCTTAGATATTTCTAATCGTATAGAGAGCAGAGTCGTTGAACAAATAAGCAAAACAACATTTGAAATCATAATTTTATTCTTTCACATACAAAAAAAATGATGTAAAATCGAAGAATACAACATTCCTATTTGTCTTGCATTGTTGTAAAGTGATTGATCGAATGCATTGTATTACTCATTGACAAATATACTCCAACAAAAAATCAATTAAACTCTTTAATCCCTGCAGAGCTACTTTTCACTTCGTTATAGAAACTTATCTATGCCGAGTAATAAACCATCCGATCGCAATTTTCACCTAACATTATTTGTCTTTCGTTATCAACTGATGACGTATCACTATGTTCATAATTTCTTATCACCAAAATAAAACCGTAGTTCTTAGATAGATGACAAGTTATAACAAACAGGCATGTGACGAAACCGAATTATATTTATAATCAATCTTCAATGATTTTAATCTTTCTAATTCCTTCCTCCAAAGTATTGAATCATAAAAATCTATAGCGAAACTGTGGTCATTCAGAAGGCATAGCAATTATGTGCAACTATATATTTAGTTTTGTATTAGTCAATAGAACTATAGCTAATTAATATTGTCATTTGGTGTTTGAATAGTTAAATATCAATTTTTTCCCTCTACAGTATTGATCAGAGTGAAAAGATAAACAATATCTGGAACTTGACGAATTTTATAATGAAAATAAAACAACGATTAGCTGTCACGGTCAATACATCTTCACATATTAGAACATGATTCTAGAAATATTTACATGAATATACAAATTCGAGTTAGTCTGTAATAATAACTATTGGGTCGAATCTGTAGTAAAATTTATTTTAATTTACATATGAATAAACATATTCTTCGAAAGAAGCAAAATGAAAAACGTACAAGTTAATTATCTGAGTATAATGATCCAACAATTAATCGGAATAGTTTTTACAATTAGAGAAAGAAAACAAATCGTAGATCTTCTGTAGGACATTATTTGACAAATTCCAGATTGAAAAATATGAACGCTTGTCAACGTCTTCCTCTAGTATTTCATTAGCTAACTCGGTAAATTCGTATGATATATTTTCAATGTTATTAGCAAGCCAAGCATAACGCAACTCTAAATTATTCTAATTTTAAAAAGTAATAAAAACGAACTCCATTAGTTAACAGATAAATAGCTATGCATATTAGAAATCGAATGATTCTGATTCATTGCACCAAGAAACATCAATTAAGCGTGGTTGTGAGAACCGGTAGAACTCCAGTTTTTATTCCACGTTGTACATTTCGAAAAATATCTTTATCAAAGAGACCTTCACTGTGGGAATGATTGATTTTCTATGTGTTACTATTATTTATTAGCGGTCGATATACTTACGATTGATAGTTTTCTGAAACAACTTATGTTTATCTTATTTTGGTGACTTTCTCAATCTTAAAGTTTTATTAATTTTTTGTAAATATTTTTCAGTGTAATTCTATTTCAGAGGCGACGACAGTCGTTGCATCGAGAGCCAGATGAATGCAAAGCATGAAATATTGTCGCGATTAGTTTAAGAATAACTTCATTGAATGATTAGCCATGTCAACAGCTGATTTGTCATTGATCAAGACCTTAGTTTATTTTAGTACCAAAAACAACAAATGAAAACATTTCTTCAAAACAAATAACAAAAGCAAGAATATAAATTTATTTTATTTCTTTGTTGCTGAATTCATTTGTTCAAAAATTTTCAGTTGCTTGCTGGTTTCACTTTTCAAACTGCCCAAATTAGATTCATATTTTCTTTTTTTATTAAAACCACGTGTTTGTTGTTCTTCATTAACTGCAGCACGTTCGGAAAATTGACCCATGCTTGCATCAGAATATTTCGCTGTTGCTAAAGCCTTTTTCACCTTGAAACCGAAAGAAAAACAATGAAGAAAATTCTTTCAATAATTAAATTGTCACTTACATCAATGGCTGATGATTTCTTATTAATAATTGCTCCGTCATTTCGCACTAAAACGAAAGAAAAATGTTAATCATACTAATCACATAAAATCATGTGTCTATTCAACTAGAAAATGTTTTCAATCGACAATGATTGAGTTATAACAGATTAGATCGCAAATAAATCATTCGACCTTGTATTTTATTCTTTTTCTTATTCAAAAATATAGAGTTTCATGTTCATACAAAGTGTGCTTCTTTTTAGATACGTAACTAAATTTCAGATATTTTTACTTACTATTTATTTTCTTTGAATGAGCAATATTTTTTAAACGTTGAAATTCATTTTTAGCGACACGTTCTTTTTTAGCTGCCAAACGTTTAGCAAATTGATCTTCACTGGGATCTAAATAGATGGATAGATGAATTAGTAAAACAAAAACATTATTACAAAGCAAAGATTTTTTTTTAACAAACCAGCAGTAGTTGGTACTTCAATAAGCCATGGTTTTGTTTCATCATTTGCTTTTTTATAACCGTAACGACGACCCCATTCTTTTTTCGTTTCATCCCAAACGAATTTAGTCTTCTTCTTTTTGACAATACCTTTACTTTGAGCAAATTTTTGCCATTTAGTTAAAGGTTTAGGTTTTGGAACCTAAAGTACATATTAGTTTATTGACCCGAAAATACAATGACGCTAAAAAACGAACAGGTTTTTCTCGTGGTACGATTGTTTTTGCGTCTGGTAATTTTGCCACAACAGTATTATCATGTCGTTCGATAGGCATCTGAAATTAAGCGTTGATATATCCTCAAATAATAAATAGAATTCATTTACCTGCCACAAGGCATTGACAAGTAATTGCATATTATCACGCATTGTATTTTTGATATATTCATCTCGATTTTCTCTAAAAACAATAAGAAATAAAAAATTTAAGTGATTCAAATTGATATATGTGTCGCAGGAGAAATTGAAATTCAGGAAAATTACAGTTAAAATTTAAAATTTTCCTGAATTTCTATTTCTCCTGCGACATATACATTCAATTTACAAATCAATTTTCTCTATTTAGAACACGAAAGAATAATAATACTTTCTTTTTTTACAGATCACAGTTTAGATGATCAGAAGAAGAAAAAAGATTTTATCGTAAATCCATATATGTCAAACTTGGATTCAATTTTCAACTTTTAAACCAATAGCATTTTGAAGAATCGTGACTCACACATATATCGCTATGAGTTGAAAGTTTAAATTTTCTATTTTCAACTGAATTCAAGTTTCAGGTTTGGCACTACTGCGTAAATTTTAAAACTATTTCTGTTATGATTATTTAGAACATACTTATATGCTTGTTGATCAATAATATTTGGATCCCAAACAAGTAAATTACCAAGATCAACATCAACAGGACATGGTTTAATAACTTCTGTTGATTTTAATATTTTATCTTGTTCATCAACATCACGTTTGAGAATATTTTTAACAAGATCGTTTGAATTCATGATCTGAAATCTCAAAAAAACCGCATAAGTCAGCATATGTTATCTCATTGTTGTCTTTTTAAATCACTTTGTTCTTTATCCTATACAAAATATAACAACGAGCAAACAAAAAAAAAGTAGAACTGACGAGTATTATGCTCAACACATTACAACATGTGTTTTATGTACATCGACATACACAGACACAAACAATAGAAGTAAGAAATTCATCTATGACAATAACCGGTTTATAATTAATATGTCCTACAACCAAGGATAATGAAGTGGATTGAGACGCGAAAGTTGATTAGCATCCGTTGAATTTTCTACAAGTTGAGCAACTATTCTTTTCGACACATCAATATCAGTAAATTCTAAATTAAAATAAAATAAAGAATAGAGAAAAATAATTTCGTATTTGTAAACATACGGTTTAATTTTGTCACTAATTGACTAGCAATATTTTCGACGAATTCAATACATTCTTTCTGTGTTAATTCTGGATGCTAAAATGAAAATAAATAAACATATTAGTTAAATTCTATTAGAAAGACTAAACGACAAGGACACTACATATTTTTTAATTAAAATTCGAAAATAAATTTTCTAGAGAGATCCTGCGAACAATCATAGCGCTCATCATTCAAACTTTTGTAAATATCTAGTGCCTAAATAGTATGATCGCATTCATAAACATTTTCGTAAATTGTTGGCGACTCAAATATTCTCTATAACAATTATATCCATTTAAAAATCAAATAGATAACCAATGGATGGCTCGTTCTCGTGTTTATCTCTCTCGAAAGAATTCGAGTGTGAAGAACATTTCAATTGATTGAATCAAAACAAAATATTTTACTTTTATATGAATATCTTCTTTATAAAAAATCTTTAGATATTCAATAATTTTATATTTCGGCTGTGCTAATGATGTTAAGGTAGCTAAGATAGTTGCTGTTAATGGTCCCATTTTTCCAAAACGATTAATAAATGTATCAATATTTGGTGTTATACAGATATTTTTTTCCTGTTTATTTAAATCATATTTTAATCGAAGATATAATGGATTAATATTTCCTATTGAACGTTGTACATTTAATTGATTGTTTGTATACATGTGAAAACCAAATATATAATTTAAAGTTGAATAAAAACTCATCGATATTGTAAAAATTTTTCTAAACGAAAAATAGCCAGTCGCATCTGAATATTCATTTAGTGTCCATTGATGTAATAATTTTCGATTTGAAAAATATTCATTTTGTATCGTTTGATAAATATCTAATAGATTACCATTATTATCATCATCAAGTAATTCATAATGTTTTCTTATTGATAACATTAAACGATTATTATAGATTTCAACTAAATTCATTGTTAAACGATTATCTTCAATTAAACGTAACGACGGTAAATATGTACATAAATGTGGGAGAAATATTTGCATATGTCGTTTTAATAATTCTTTTTCTTTTCGTATACATATATTATTAATCATTTTAAGAAATTGTAATGTATTTTCTTCCGATTCCCATTGAGAATTTTGTTTATCAAATGATATTGTTTGATAATTATTTGATAAAAGATAATACATTATTTTACCATTATGTGCACGAATTGTTATACGATTAAAGTACCGTTCATGTTTAAATATTCGTTCGATAGTAGGGAAAAATTTATTAATACGAAAATAGAAGTTAGCTTCAGGAGCATGCCACAATTCACCAGGCATACTTATCTCATTTGTTATTTGAGAATTAAATGATAATAATTGTAAATATTTTGTTTGATTCAAATATTTTATACGTGGTTCACTTTGTTGGATACGACGTTCCATTAGAGTTATCCATTTAGTGATTAAAAGAATGAGTGTTCGAGATATTTGAGTAGTATTTAGTACACTATAAGAAAAAGAGAAAATTCGATCAGAGGATTTTAAGTAGACATCAAAGAAAAAGGAAAAACTTCGCCTACTTCTAAAGCAAGAAATCTTGTGCAAGCCAACTAAAATCATTTCGTTTATAACCGTAAAAGACTTTTTAGAATATTTTGAAAGTTCACACGTCTAGATATTGAATTTGTAGAACAAAAAAAATGTATTTTTCAAAACAGAAAACTTAATTGTCCTTCTCTATGTGTTATTTTTCTATCATTTGAAATGAGATATATGGTGAAAAGTAAGTTTTGATAAATCTAACACTAGTGATATTGTTGAGCGAAATGATCTCAATAAAATTAATTTATGCAATTTCGAATCGATCATTATGTCTGTAGAATTATCAATAGAATAAGAAATTATTTTAATCTTACGAAAAGCCTATACAAGTTTTATATCAAGATATCATATGATCTCTGCTAACAAACCTTTCGTTAAAGTCATTCCAAAATTGTAATTTAATTTGTTGTGTATTTTTCTCTTGATTTTCATCATTATTTAAAATATCTTTCAAGTGTTGTAGGATTTGTTTAATATCATCCGATAAATCTTTTTTCTTTCCAAATAGATCTTCATAAATTTTTCTTTGACATTGATATAAACGCTTGACAATATACTCCAGTAAAGTTTCATTGATTGTATTTAATTGTTCAATAATAATATCTAATATTCGTACAATAGTTGGATGTTGTCCAAGTAAAATTTGTTCTAAACGATTTAAATTAGTGATCGCTTGTTGTCTATATGATATCGATGGTAAATTTAAACTAATATCAATAATTGGTGTTGTTGGCGTTAATGGTATTAATTTTTCATCGTTATTATTTTCCATTAATTTTCTTAAATATTTTTTTATTTGTACATAAACAGCTTGTGGATATGTACGAATTAATTCATTTAATATAGCTAACATACATTGACTTGATTCATTACGTATTAATTTATTCATTATTTGTGGCAACCAAAACAGCCAATGCTGAACTGGTATCAATGATAAATAGCGTTCAACACAAATAGATAATTTATTATTATTTTCATTATCGTTTGAAAGTAAATAAAATACTTTTGATAGTATTGAACGTGCTTTTATTTCAGTTACATCTTTACATGCATTTAAATAACAAATAATAATTGATTCATCATCGTTGATAATGGCTGCTTGTTTAAGAAGAAAATCGCCCCAATTAATCCATGTACGAGTTAAATTTGTATCGGACAATTGTGTTGCACAGCTAAATAATTTTTGAGCTTCATCATTACGATTTAATTTTGAATAAGCAATTGCTTTTAAAGAATAAAATTCACTCATCATATCTTTATTGAAATATTTTGTATTGGCTTGTTCAATAATATCGAATATATCTTGAATATCATTGGGAGATATAGTTGGAAATAAAATCAAATAACATTTTACTATTTGTTTAATTTTTTGATAACTATCAACAACAGGAACACTGGGTATAACAGTACCAATTCTTGTTAACAATTAAAAAAAGATACAATATAAGCGATCAATTAAAACAATTAAAAATTATTGAAATGGAAAACTGATGGGTTTTACTAGATAATGAGCGTTTCCTTTTTTTACTACGATCATATTACAGTTTGTAGTCTAAAATTTTACTAATTAATAGATCTGATGATTCCTTTAGTACGTTGCATGTTGCAGCAGACATCAGTGATTCATTCGCAAGATATTTTATAGTTAAAGAATAAACAAATGCTTTTGAATCTGTCGTTTTAGAGATCAACAATTTTCTGAATATTATGAAAATCATCAGATCTAATCCTTGATTTCGTTCTCCACTGAGTAGCCTGTGACAAGATGACCACACCGGTGGCACTAATTATTTTAAGATTTCAGATTTCAAAATGCAAGTCAACAACTAGCAACAAAGTAGCTTAGTTAATACTTAATTAACTATTCTTTATTCTAAATACTTGTCCGAGTTATTTTGTCGCTTCGATAAAGTAAAATGAATAGAAACTATATAAATAACTCATAATAAAAATATCTTATTAAACGATAATTATCCTTAATTTATCTTGTTTTCATTTGAATTTACCTTGATAAAATCTCCATACAAATATTTGGCATATGATGTTTTCGCGCAATTTTTGCTAATTGTGTAATTGATTGAGCAATTGCATGAATACCAAGTAGAACTTGTCCCGTATTTGGATTTGAAGTATTAAGATTATTTCCACTCGGCATATTTGTTCCACCAAGTTCTTTATCAAATTGTGAACTAATTGCACTATATTGTATTTCACGCCATGTAAATATATCATTCCAATAACTTAACGAATCATTAATTAATGGTAAACGACTTTTCCATGTTTTAACAATAGTTTTAAATTCATGAATATTTGTTGTTTGCCGAATATTGGTCGTTGTTGTTGACGTATTACCATTTGTTGTTGTCGATATAATCGATGTTGATGTATTATTATTATTCGTATTTGTTTGTATGTTTAACAAGATTTGTGCTGATTCTTGTAATTCAATAATACGTTGTGATGCTTGCAATAAATTTAAATGTGAATTCGATATATAATCTGGTAAATGTTTCCATTCTTTCAACGCATTCAATGAACAATAATCAATTAAACGATCAGTTATATTCATTGTTGTTTGATACATTGATGGATCATCTGTATTTGTTGAACATAATGTTAAATAACAACGGTATAAAGCAAATTTCCATTGAAAATCTTTTATTGTTAAAATATTTGATATTATTGTTGACTGTGTTAATGTTGGATTTGGATTTAAAAATCCAAATGTTGGAATAGATGAATTCGTTAAATTAATATTTGTACCATTGCACATAGCGTCCAATTGTCCAAGAGTTTCCTTCATTAATGGCCAATTAGATGATCTCCATATGCAATCAAGATAAAGTAAATGATCGCGATTACTTTGCTGTTTACAAAATGATGTTAATGTGTCCCATTGATTTAATTCTTTCGTACATTTTATCCAATGCTGTTCAAGAAATGAATATTCATCTAATTGAGAAAATCGATTTACTGTTGAGGATAATGATGGTGATGTTTGATTCGTTTCAGCAAGTTTAATTGATTGAGTATAACAGTCGAGTGCTTGTTGAAATAGACCGAGTTGTTCATATTGTAATGCATTTGAAACTAACAGTTTTATGTTCGGTGAAAATTGGCGATGTAACCAAAGACTTATGTTGTAGTCATCTTCATTTAGATGTTCATATAATTCACTGAGAGAATTTAATGATTCAATATACGTTTCGTCATTTGCTAAAATTTCGAAAATTATTATAGATGATGTTTGAAGAGCGAAATCAAAGATAGGACAATGTTTAAGTTCAATTCAATATAAACGACCAAACTTTTTTTTTAACGTTATGCTGATGATATTTTAGAAAAAATACTAGGCAGAGCATGTCGAAATAATACGGAGACTTCTTATGGTTCTTTTCTTTTTTGTTAGTAATATAGATTTTATTCACTGACTACAACTTAACTCATTCAAGAATTGAATTTTCAAAAAAACTCACCTTGAGTCGGTTGTTGATCTAATATATATTGTTCAAGTAAAAGTATGCTTCTATGCCATGTATTATGTGTTTTAGCAATATATTTAAGTATAATTGGTCGTATAAGAGGTACGAATTCGGATAGATTATTATTATTTTTAAACATAACATAAAAAGCTTCAAGTAGAGTATTTAATGAACTATATGGATATAAGTCTCGTTGTTGTAAATGTGTTCCACTAACAAAAAATGGTTGAATTATCTGTTGAAATAGAATAATACGATATTTTTCTGATATGATACGGACAATTTTATGTAAAAGATCAACAAATAGATTATGTGCCAATTTATCAATATGAATAGAATTATTTGTATGTAAAAATTGAATAATAGAATCAAATAAATCGTTTGGTTTTGATTGTATTGATGCAAGATTTTTGAGAAAATTTATTTCATCATTAATTAATTCAGTTAATCTTGTTTGATTTGTCATGTCACGTTGAGCTTTTTCTTGAAGTTTATCAACTGATAAACGACGTATGTTTTCAAATGATATGGTTCGTTTAAAATGTTTAGCTTTGGATTCATTTAGAGAGATAGAAGTTGAACGTGGTTTTCTAAAGAAATATAAAATTCATAAAAAATAATTTTTGTGATTCTTTCTTTGGTAGCGATACGGTTAGATCTGGCTGTGAAAGAGTACTGCAAGAATTTTCTACTACGCCTGATATGAACAAATAAATCACAACAATAGAAATAGCCGAGTACTAGTGATGCAGTATGAAATATCTAGATAACAAATTTTTCTCTTGATTCCAACTATGTTGTGCTTATTAGATGACTTTTTCGATCAATACAAAACCATAACAAAAGTCATACCTTTCTAGTAATGTGCAACTGATCATAGTTGAAGATATATGGGTTTAACTATTCAAAAGGATGAATTTAGACACATCGAGTTAGGTAAAGATGAATAGATTACGTTCCGAAACAAAAACAAAACAAAAACATTGAACATTTGTATGTTCAAATTCGGTTAAACATGTTTCTTATTTCTTGATTCAATCGTTAGATAAACACTCAATAATCTCTTTGCCTGAGTTAAACTGACAAAAGGAGTAAATATTTTGGATTGTAGAGTTATTCAAAACCCAGTAGAGTATATTACATTATAAAAATGAATAATGAGAGCATTGTTTGTGATTGAATTAGGAGAAAAATACTAATGTTAGATGAATGTCAAGCGAAATTTAAAAAGAAAACCTTCAACTTACTTTGTTACAAGTGTACTCATAGCAGTAACACCCAGAGCATTGGATATGATCGAATAGGCTGGATTAGATGCTGATGTTTCATCGTTAACTTCTATTTTAATTGGTACTTCAGGAGTTTGTTCACTTCTAATTACAAAGTTTTCTATAGCTGACGGATTCTTTGCTTTTACATAGTCAATCATAAAATCATATCGATCATAGAATTCACCAGATTTAATAGCTGATGTTAAAGCTGGCAAGATCGATGTACGATTATCAACAGTTGACAATGGAATTGTTGGCGAAACACAACTATAAAATAACTGAAAAAATAAAAAGCAATCTTTTGTTTGTTTTCTGTAAAGATTTTTTCCTAAAAATTTACTTCAAGACACTGTTTTATCCAATAATGTTGTCCAAGATACTCCCAATTTTGCGATAAAAATATAAATAATAAACGATCGTGTAATGTTTTTCTTAGATTTTTATCTAAGATAAGAAAAAATTGTTTTCGTAATTGTTGATTTGTTGATTTTAATCCGAGAATAAATGCAGCCTCTAATTTAATACATAATTCACGATAATTTGATTCTTGATAAACATGTAAAATAAGTTCAAGAAAACTATTTGTTAAATCATTATCATTTGTTGGTTGTTGACTCTGTTGAAAACGTCCACTTTTATCAATACATTGTAAAAGTTTGAGAAGTAATTGAGATTTTTCTTTTAACGATGGTACTAATTGTACATCACCACGCCATTTAAGCCAATCATACACCAGACGAATGATTGCTCGAACAAGATTTATATCATACGATTTCTCAATTAAGCACTAGAAAATAATATTATTTTTTTTTCTTCTTAATTATGTGAAAAATTGGTAATTCCTCAATTCAATATAAAATTTTCAACGATACGAATTTTCAAACAGAAATGGGTGTAGTGTGGTTTTTATATATTCTATCGAACAAATCATCTTTTTCTTCGGCGAATTTCACAATATCCCTCAGTAAATATCTATAGGAGCAATGTATTGAGACAATTTCAAAATACTTACTGGTAAAAAATTATTCATAAATTGTTTACGAAGATCACTAGTTAATTGGCCAATACGATATTTGAGTAGTGTTAAACATTCGATAATATATTCCGTGAATGCTATTTCGTATAAAATAAAAAGAAATCAATCGATGAATAGGATATTCATGATGTTATTTATTGTTTTCATTACCCGAATTATAATCAACACCAGCACTTGTATGATCTTTTATTAATTTTTGTAACAATTTCGTGATATGTAATGTTAACTTATCAACATATTTTGGTTGTTGCTTTTCGATTATTTTTAAATAACCAAAAGCAACAGGAAGCGTATGAACAGAAACAAAATTTGACGATGAAACATTCGCTGCATTAGCTCCAATTGTTGTTCTAGCACTGAAAAAAAACACTTTATTTTTTGTCATCGTTTTTATATGAATTATGAGTTTCTTTTATTTAAATCTCAACCAGAAAAAAAAACATGTTTAATTCGATACAAATCATTTTTAATAATTTCTTTTGATTTTAATTTGCTTTAGGTGGTTTTTGTTTTATTTGTTTTAATTAAATTTAATGGTCACATTCTTTGGTGTGAATCTTTTTTTATCAAAAGCCATATACAATAGTATATGTCGATATTAAAAGTACATATTTATGTAGCGCATTCATTTTGTACAATGATAATTCATACTATCCTAGTTGATCGATCGGACAATGGTCACAGATGAATGACTACAAAATGTGTCCTTAGCATGTCTGGACTCATCAACACTTTTTCTTTCTTTCTTTCCTCGTCTCTTTTCGTTTTACTTTTCTTCGACTCATATTCATTCTATCTTTCTCTTAGCATACACTATCGGACAATTCTTTATACGAATATCGTAGGTAAACAATCAGTCAAACAAATCATATTTGTATATATATATATATATTTTTTTTTTTTCATTAGGAAATCGTTCAAATGTATTCAACAAACTTTCATCCTCAAACATTCTATCATCAATATACAACACAATTTTTTCCTGGGTCACCTGATGGTCAACCTCGTGTAGGTAATATAGGTGGTAGTCGTACGTTATTATCGCGACCAGAATATACGTATTCATTTCGCCTTACTGGTATCGTACTTGGTTGTTTAATTTTATTTTTTTCTTTAACTTTGCTATCAACGGAAATCGGAAGAGTCTATCGTGGCTCGAGTAATCTTGGTAGAAATACTTCAAATACATCACATGAATATTTAATGAATCCAACAAACCAAGTCGGTATGAATGAAACAGTTCAAAATCGAAAACTTGAAAATCGTTGGATATGGCCATGGTCAACACCTACACTGTTATTTAGTCTAATATTTATAACAGCAGCTATATTCGGCATAATAAGTGGTCAACGAGAAAATTATTCAACTATTTTAACATTTTTTATTTTTTCGTTATTATCAATGTTTCTATTAATATTTTTAATTGCATCATATTCGACAACAATATCTGGTTGGAAAACTATTTATGGAACAAGTGATGGAAATGCTATGCCACGTCATCCACGTATTGATAGAGATCTATCAATCGTTTGTCTCTCATTATCTTGTGCGTTATTCACTATCTTCGTAGCTAGTGCAATTTTATCTGGTATAAGTATTGATTTATGTACACGAAAAGATTTCAACGAAGGAGAAAACGATTCATATAAAACAAATGTTGGCCAATAGATTAGTTTAGAATAGCAACAGCAACGCAACGTTTTATCTCCTAGTTTTCACTTTTTCCTTTTTTTTGTTTTTCTGATTTTTTGTAGAGAATAAACTAATGCCTACCTGTCTGTTGTATTGACAATTGAGGTTGGTGTATTATTCATATTATCAATAATTGTTTTCGTTATAATCGTATAGAATTGTTCAATATCTTCACTTTTACTCATTGTATGTGATGATAACGGTAAATTATTTGTTAGAATTGCTTGCTGATTTTGTCCCATTGCTGTTGATGCTGTTGCAAGTGAAGCCAATGTAGCTTGAACAAGTTGTGGTGATAATCCTTGTTGAGTATTTGCTGCTGTTGTAGGAATAATGGCTGCTGGTGGTTCAATAGGAATTTGAACAATAAGTTTACTAAATAGATTTTGCATGGATTCAACTAAACGTGGATTATTTGTTATTGATGCACATGTTATTAAAGAGCGTTTGAGTGTACGCATAGTGTATTTTATTTGTATGACGGTAAATGTTGATATCAGAAATGCAAGAAGATCAATAGCAATAGCAATTGAATTGTGAGCAGCCACAGTAGATGATTCCTTTGAAAGAAAAATAGATATTGTTTGGTTTAAAACTGTTCTTTTTTTCGATGGGTTCAACTAGAACTTCTTTGGCTACTATAGCAGGAGATAGTTTGCATATATATATATTCAATAACCATATGATGATTTATCAAATTTAAGAGTATTTGTTTTTCTTATTTATAACAACCGAATTGGAGTTATTTATTCTGTGTGATGAAAAAATTGCTTGTCAACTTTGTCACATACATATGCAATAAAAATGATATTTTCCGGCATTTTATGAAACTAATATTAAATTAGAATGATTATGTACTGAAAACAATGTTTTAGTGACGATATATTTTCACCTAACGTACGTCAAGAAAGTCTTGGCACAAAATATTCGTTCATTCTTACGTCACTTAGAAACGACTCCAGAGAACAAAAACACTCCGTTAGAATCAGAATTTGATGCTCTTTCCGAATATGTATCCAAAGCTTCAGTTCTATGAAAGGTTAGTAAACTATGAGACCAGTTTTCTAAAGAGCTCAAAATGACGTTTGGACACAGGAAAATAGGGATTTCCCCGCAATTCTTAACTTGCTTGATTTGGGTCTTAGAACCGTTTTAGGCCAGCCATCTTCTAGAACATTCAATTCTCTACAAGACATACTATTAAGATAATCTAAATCTCGAATCACTAATAGCTTGTGGTTCTATTCCCGAAAGTCACTTTCCATATAAAGCGGTATTTGTCAAAAAGTCGAGTTGTCGATAAACCGTCTTTTTGAAAAATAATATGCCATCTATCTTNAACGTGTGTCTCGTTCTGTTTTAAACGCGTTTGAGTTAGAATACAAAATGAGACGAAACAAAACTTTGTCCAAACGTCATTTTGAGCTCTTTATAAAACTGGTCTCATAGTTTACTAACCTTTTATAGAACGGAAGCATTGGATACATATTCGAAAAGAGCATCAAATTCTGATTCTAACAGAGTATTTTTGTTCTCAGGAGTCGTTTCTAAGTGACGTAAAAATGGACGAATATTTTGTGCCAAGACTTTTTTGACGTACGTTATATGTATTGTCTTTCAAACAAATATTCTAGAAACTCGATGATTTCAACATCTACTATTCTATATCTGCTGTATAAAAAAAACACGATAACTCAACGAATTTCCAATCACTTACAATTTGATGTATTAATCTTTCGAATGTAGTTAATTTAATATCAACATTGGGCCATGCATATTTTCTTGCAATTTTAAATAATCTAATACACTGTTGTGATAATGGTATCATATTTGGTATATTAATTTGACATGCATGTCTAATAAGAAAACTAAACATTGTGTCAATTAATGATCGATTAAAATTTTTCTGATCATTTATTTGTTCGCTATGTTTTCGTAATTCCCATTTAATAATAACTTCAATAATATCAATAGCTAACTTTTTATGTTCCATCGGATTAGTTGCTTGTCCAGCTATTTTTTGCGCTGATTGTATCATTAAATTCGCTAATGTATATCGTACATGAAAATAGATTGTTTGATGTCGTACAATAATAGTCATAATATGCATTAATTGTAAATTTCCATGAGCATCATCGGAAAGAATTTTTTTCGTATACTCAGCTAAAATTTCATTGCCATCTTCCATACGTATTGGTATAGCTGGAATTAATAAATCTGTTGCTTGTCGAACTAAATATTTCGCATCAATAATATATGATTTTAATAAGCTCGTGAAAACATTTGTAATTATACGTTTAACAATAGGATATTTTGATATAATATAGCAAAGAAGTAGATGTGCTTGACATTTAAATGTTGAATCGATATTATTCATTGATAATGTTTCATAGGCACATTCCATAACACGACGAAGTTTTTCATTATCACGTTTATTTGTTACTGAAGAATTTGTATCACATATTAATTGTGGTTTATATTCAAGAAATAAACATAAAAATCTTAATAAACAAATACGATATTTATCATTGATTTGATGAAGATATTTCTTGTCAATCATTGTTCGAATGAATAAATCAATAATAGTTTCATCATTGTTTGCATTGATTTGAAACAATTCATTTGTTATTTGTACTTTATTATTTTCAAATTCGTATGTAAATGATGGCAATAAAATGTATTCGAAAAATAATGATTTACATTCTAATGTATATGACTCATCATTACGTAACGATATAAATGATAATAATGCATCACGTTTCCATTTTAATGAATAAGTTTTTATTATTGTATCTTGTATAAAAATGAAGAATTTCTTTGGATAAAATAATTTATCTATAGATGAATATATACGTGTTAATTCAAGTAATAAACGTATACGTTCAGGTTGATACTGATAATAGATTAAACATAGATTAAGAACATTATTCAATTCTTTTGTGCAAAATGAATCAAAATGTTCTGAAGATAAAAATGAATGCTGTTGAAATGTATTTGAACGCCATAAACGTAATAAAAGTGAAACAAGTTCATGTTGTCTTGACCACCATAATTGATCGGTTCGTGCTAATATCGATAATGATCGTATTGTTATACATATGATCGATGGAATACTTTGTGATGTTTCAATAACAACAATATGATCGCTAAGAATTTGACGAAAACGATCAAGCCAATTTGTACGTACAAATGTTTGAATGTTCGATGATGATGAACTTTTTAATAAGTCAAGAAATAGACGACTCCACTGTAAATCTTGTAAACGATTTTCATCATTTATAAATTGATCAAGACTTAATTGTGGATGACGAATCAATAATTCAACTAAATATTTACGACAGGCACTACTTGACTAGAAAAAAATAAGAATAAAAAACTTTTATGAAATCTCTAACGACGTATTCTAAATGTCGTTTTGTTCTGGAGAAATATATTTGATTTAATCCGCTCAGAGAATGAGTCATTTTTTACAGTAACAAATCTCTACGTAATCCAGATCATATCAAACTATAGTTGGAGCTATCCGTCGAACGGTACAATTTTTTTTCTTTCATTCATAAGAACAAGCATCTGAAACTTATTCACAGTCGATTACGATAAAGATAATCTCGACTCAAAAAACAATGTATTTGAGTTGGGACACGTTCTCGTATGAAATTTTTCTTTGCATGAATTGAATATCTTACTTCTATCATAAGATGTTTATCAAATTTTAAAATAAGCATCGTTAAAGATTCAATGATTTTTTTCGATGAAGTTGGTAAAGTTGCTAATAAATCCAATAGAATCAAACACGATTTATAGTATTGATTTTGTGTATCAACAATCGAACGAAATGTTTGGGCAATAGTCTGCATCAACCGTCGAATTAAATTAAGAATGTGCTCACAAAGACGTTCGTCAAATGAATTCGGTGATAATTTTGACAGATAAAATAATGTTTGTGCTATTTGTGGTGTTAAATTTAATTTTTCATAATCTTGAAATGGTAGTTTTTGAACATATAAATCAACAAAACGCGAGCGTAATTGATCATTTTGATGACCAGTAAAGATTTTTTCTATCGTTTCATATGCAATCAATTGTAATTCATTGGATTGAATTGCTGTTAAAATTTTAAAGAATAATCTTAATACACGATCACGATATTCAATTTGTTCGTGATATTCTCCTAATGTACGTACTGCTAATTTTTTTAATACAATTAAATTTAATGTTAATTGTTGTTGTGTTAAAGAACGATAGGATGATGATTTAATTAAATCATTTTCATCAAATATAAATGTTGATAAATCTTTAAATAAATCATCGTCATATAATGTAATATAGGAGATTTTTGGTTCCAATGTACGAAAATAAATATAAACATCTAAATATGTTATTTGGTACACGAGTGATTGATTTTTAAATGGTAAAATATTTGACGATGAAAATTTTTTTATTAAATCACTTTTAAATGGTTCAATTAAACGTAATATTGGCTGTTGAAATGAATAACTTAATTGACGTAAACAATCGTAGACTAAATTACGAATGTAGATAATCGGTGAAAATATATAATTAAGTAATAATTCAATTAAACTTTCATTTAGCTTTTCATTTGATTTTGTTGAAGAATAATGTTCAAGAAATTCCTTGATCATATTTGAAATTATATCTAATGTACCCGATGAAATTTCGTCCGTTAGAGAGATAATAACATGAAAGAATTCATTTAGAATTTCATTGAAATTCTCCATAAACCACTCGGTTTCTTTTCGAAAATAATTTAAACATAATTGATGAAGAAAACGACATGAACCTTGTTTTGAATACCACATCCGATCATGGCAATGATTACGTAGAGTAGTAATTAAATAATTTATTATTGGTAGTTTAGTAATACGCTGATAATCGCTATTAAATATTGTAAGTAAAGTATTGAGCAATGTTTCGAACGATACGCGGCCAATAGCATTTAATTCATCTTCAATATCAATACAGCAAGAAACAATACTATCGATTAGAATTGTTGAACAATCAATATTATCACTTGTATCGTAGGTTTCTGATGATGAAGGACCTGAAATAAAAACAAAATTCTAGAAAACATTTATCCATAATATAGTAATATATTGACGGGGAGGAGCAAAAATATAGTTGATCAGAGACTGCAGTAGAAGATTTTTATTCACTTGTCTCACATTATAGGACTACTATTTGAAAACACTAGAGTCATTGAAATACAGTACATAGAAAAATTAATTTGACATTAAATCAAACGTTCTTTATCAAAAATGGCTAGCAAATGATTCTAATTTTGCATTAAAAACTGAAGCGATGTGATCAACTGGTAGATAAAACTATGAAGATCGTTGGAGAAAGTTAGTGTGTTTTACGTCGAATAGTAATCACCGAGCAAAGTTTTAAATGTGAAGACCAATATTTGGATTCGAAAATTGTGTAATCCGGCAAACTCTATCGATAACGTGGATTATCATGTTCTATGGAAAGTCATTGGTTAAAAACAAAGACTTAATTTTGTTTTTTGAAAAATATCATAAAAGTGTGCTGTAAATTCTCGTTTGATATAGAACTGGCTTTTGTATGACGCTATTCGTGAGCTTTATCTACTTAGAAATGATAGTTTTGACTGTCCTATCGAATTGGATAGCTTTCAAAATATTAAATAAACATTTAGCATTATGAACAAATAAGTAATCCTTGTCGAGATGTTTTTCCATGATAAACTAGTTGTGAAACATCAAAAGAATGTTCTATTACCTATTTGATATGTTAATGAAACCAATGCATAATGTTGAATAGTAGATTTCAATATAGGAAGAACTTCATCAGCTAATGTTTTACATGTCGCAGCTTGATGAAGGCATTGAAGGAGTGAAATATGACCGTAATGAGATTTTAATTCAATATTTGCATTCCATACTAATGGACACTCAGATATATTACCATTTAGAAAACTAAATGGAATAATATACTTATCAATACAAAGAAAAATAATGATAATTTACCTCGAATGATTTAAAAGATGTGTAACAAGATCGTGATCATCATCATTCGAAATAAGAACTGAGAGAACACTTCGAACTATGAGCCATGCTTGACGTTTTATTTGATGCTGATCAGCAATAGAAGATTTTAATTGATCAGCACAAGTACGAAGAATCTAATAAAAATAAAATAAAGGTAAAATTGAACATACACATTTAGTTTCCTTGACAATGATATTATTAAGGAGTGTTTATTCCTATGGGTAAATCCATCAAAGATTCAATCGAAAATATTCTCTTACTGCAAACAACTCCATAATTATTTAGAGAATAATTGTTATCGCTTAGAAACCTATTATTTCGGGTCTTTTCTTACTTTTAATAATGGTATACTAATTGATTTTGGTTCATGTTCAAACGACATTTGTAGATAAATTTCAGCTTCTTGTTCTGAATCAAAGTCTTCAGTATTATCTTTGATTTGTTGTGGTTCATTAAATATTCTTCGATTATTTCCACCTAATTTTCCTAATATTCGAAATGTATTCTGCGCAATATCATTATTAGAATGATTCAATAAACGATACAATGATATCATTAAACTACTTCGTACAGGTAAAATATGATTATAAAGAAAATCTGGTTGTAAATTATCTACACACAATTCTAATGTACGTAAACCTTGTAAAATTAATGTTGATGAACCATTTAGTGCATTAACTAATGGCTCCATTAATAATGGTAAATATGGTAATAAAACACTTAGACGTACGGGTACAGTTAAACATAATTCAATAAATAATTCTCTTAGATTTTGTCGATGTTTACACGATTGATATTCATTTAGGCGTTGCAAGAGAAAATGTAAGAGAGTTAAAAATTCTTGATTCAGTAATTCATGATTACCAACACCAATACTACGAAAAAGTGCGCGTAATAATATAAAATAATTATATGGATCTTGTGTAACTTGTGCACATTCAATTGAACGTAAAATAATTTGCTTTAAATATGGTTGAAGAATTTTTTCATTTTCATTCGCTAATGTTGTTGTAACAACACTATTGATAACTAATTTAAATAATTTTAAACAAGCATTATTCGTATTATTTGTTTCTCCGATTTCATTTATTCGTGGTAAAAGAAATTCAAGTAATAATTCAACAAGTATGGTTGACGATGGTGACTGTTGTAGCAATGTATTCATAATTAGTGTTATATTGGGATTTTTATTAGCACATTTATAAAAATATAATAGATTGTTTTCGAATATTTCACGATAATTTTGTTTATGCATAACAATAAATACACTTGCAATCATATCCATGATTTCTTTTTCTTCTTTATTACGTGTTATATTGGTTGTGTTATTAGTTGTTGACGAAGAACTTCCATTTGCATTTGTTGCTGGTGCCGATTCAAAAAACAGTATCAAACATTGAAGAATATATTTGAAAAATTTAATGTAAAGAATAGTTATCGACGGAGGAAATTGTTTTGGTTGTGTAACAAGATTATCAGATATTTTAACATCAGCTAAGATCCATGTGATATTACGTAGACTACTGACAAGAACTTTTAAGATTGTACGACAATCATTTGATGATAATGTATAGATTAAAGGTGATGTTGCTTGAAAACGTATCAAAGATAACTAAATAAAGATCGTATATAAATTATAAGTTTTTCACATTAAGAGAAACTTTATTTTACATCAGATATAGTCCGAGAAGAAGAACGAAAGTAATGCAAAGTCCTTTCTATTATAGAAATTTCGATATATTTCAGAAATGAGAAATGTCGACGGTTGACATGATCTCATCTTATTTACGATTAGTGCCAAGAATCAACTCAGCTGCGAATATATCAAATTCCGAATGCAACAGTATATGGAGTAAAAAAAGAAGAAAACAGCAAATTGTTTTCATAGCTTTAACTAATGGTTCAATCTAGCCGTATATAGATAATTCAAAAAAAAATGAATACCTGTTGACATTGAAGTTCTTTTTCCCGATTAGTTATATCGTTCATATTTTGAACGAGTTCGTTCAATGTGCTTGTTGTTACATCAACTTCATTAACAGGCGGAATCGTTGGAGTATTTCTATAGAGTAAATCAATTTTAAAACTGAGACAAACAAGGCAAAAGTAAAACATACGATTTTTCATTGGAACTATTCAATACATGAGTACATTGTTTAGCTAAACTTTTACATTTAAAAATAAGAGTTTCAACAACATGTATGAGCAGATCACGAGACTGAAATAGAGAATGTAATTCAATAGAGTTTTTCTTTTTAAAATCTCTTACTTTTTCAGATGCTTTTTGACGTATCGATTCTGCAATATTAGTTAAAAATTTTAAACTCGTTACTTGTATTGTTGGTGGTAAACTCGAATCATGAATCATTTTAGAATACATATACAATACACTTTGAAGATCTTCAATAGATAGACTTGCGCGAATATGATTAAAAAAATCTCCAAACGTATTATAAGCCAATGGCCTAAAATAGATAGAAGAAAAAAAAAAGCATAGATTTTATTTCTTTGAATAACAAACTTGAGTGTTTCACGTGCCGTATAACCGGTACTTAGTAATAGATTTTCATCGAAAAATCGTTTTACATGTGGAATGAACACTAGAATTAAGAAATGAAACAATAAAGATTGTTATTAGTCTTAGATATTGATTGCTTACGTGTTCGAAAATCTGACGAAACAAAATGTCGAGCAGCAACAATAATATCTTTTCGTAATTGTACATTCTCTGGTGGACAACCGTCAAGTAATTGGAAAATTGCAACAACTAATAAATCGCTATTTAATGCCAATTGTTCCTATTAAGATTTGACGAAAAATGCTTATGATTAGTTAATCTTTCCTTGGGTTCAATGGCAAAAAACTCGATAGTACAATTAATAAGGCAAATTTTTACCTGATATGTTTTACCAACAAAAGCAAGAAACGATAACGTTTTTGCTTGTGTTGTAAGAAATTCAATATAAATTTCCATATTAAATTTCTGATCACTCCTAAACAAATAAGAATTCAAATAATTTTCGAAAATAAAATGAAAACGAACTTTTGTTCTTTGCTTGGCTGTAACGTAAGATATCTTAGAAAAAGTGGTACTAATTCCCCGAATTCGGTTTGTAATGATTGTCGGCAAACTTGATAGAGAAGAACAATAGCAACTGGAAATTCAGCTAATAATTTTACTGAATGTGATGCACGAGATAGAATCGTAAACTAAATAAATAATCATGAGAACAAAATTTCTTTTCAATCTAAAAATCACTATTACTGTATCGGTTACGACATGTGCTGGTGAATTGGTTGGTTCATCTGTTGTTAATAATGTTTGTAGAGAAAAATTTTGAATCTTTTTAACAACCAATTTAACCGATGTACATATTTGTTCAAGAACGCTTGTTACATCAATTTCATTAATTGTTAATGTTGGATATGAAAATGTTTTTGTTAAAAATATTTGATCAAGCGCTGACGCTTTTTGTCGATAAACATTATGAACAAATTGAAGAAATTCACGAACTTCCATAATCATTTGTGGACGAAATTGTTTCATATATTCAGCAATAATGCGTAATAAAAGAGAAGCGTTTTCTTCATTTTCTTTTGTTAATAATTTAAATATTGGAGAAAGAATATCTTTTACAAATGGACGAAGAGCTTCCGTTATTGGTAAACGATGAAAAATTTCAATCATCTGTTTTCTTATTGTCTATAGCAAAAAGATATATTTTCTTACTATACAACAGAAATATAAACTGAAGATATTTCTATTTTTTCAAAGAACTACGATCAAAATAGAAGAAACTCGCGAAACAGCTTTCTCCTTTTTTTTCTACATAGGACACAAGTTTACCTATGATGGATTGGTATTCTCAGATTAAAATATTAATCGTAGATTAGTCATGAGATCAAACTCGATTATTAAAGAATGATAAACTTTTCTTTTCTATGGAAAACATTTTGAAATTTCATACATACTTGTGCATTGCTTGGAATGATAAATACTGTATCCGTTTCAACCAATGATCTAAGAAAATTTTTAACTAATAAATCAATGTAAATTGCGTAATTGGGTAAAGTTGAAAGAATCTTAATAAAAAAGCAGTAATTTTTACGTCGCTATAAGAAAACATTTTATTTCTTCTTACTTCGACGTTTTCCGATATATTATGAACATGTTTAAGTCGAACTTCATCAGCTAAAAGAAATATTTTTTATTTTTCTTTACTTTTCTTTATTCTTATTCGACATACTATTCAATGAATCAACAACAGAAAGAACAAGCATTTGAAATGTTTGATAATTACATTGTTGATAAGTATCAGAATCGCCTGCTAATGAACGATTCATATTTTGTGTGTAATGTGTCTCAACTACAACATTATTTGCCATTATCTGAAACGAATAAATAATAAAAAGAACAATATTTTATTTCGATTTTTTTTTCTCATCATCGTTTCATATCTCTGTTCTTATATTTTAACTTTCTCGAAAAAAATCAAAATAAAAAAATAAGAAAAGTGTTAGACTATTTAAAACCTTGTTTAACAGTCCAGAGGCCATCATTTAAATAATGCAATGTTTCAATTCCAACACCTTTATTGATATGTTGTATATCTTGTGTCGACATTTTTAATAGACCAATAGCTAATGCATGTTCTTTACCTTCAGCCATAATAGCACAAATGGCATCTTTAGGTGCATCGCATAGTTTTGCACCTGGCGATGTTAAACCTGGACACATTATGTTGGCTCCTGAAAGTACAAAACGAATGGCACCTTTGTCGACTTGTTGAGGACGTAAAATAAATGGATATTTATGTACTAAACGTAATAATGGTATATATGATGTTGAATCTCGAAAACGAAAAAATAATGGTTGACCAGTGGAATCCGTTATTAATTCAATATGATCTTGACACTTGACTAATTTTGGTGTATCTTTTTTTGGTAAGATTTCATCTAATACAGATTCGATATGAGGAAAATCTTGTTGTAAACGATGTTTAAGACGTTTAACATCCGTATTACGAAGTTGAGTCACACTTGTTACACTATCTTTTTCATTAAATTTTTTAAACATGATCCTAAGAAAATGAAGACTTGGCGTAAGTATTTGAAATCAAACAATGAAATGAAATGATTAAAAAAAATTTATGGAAAAACCAAGAGCAATTTTTTCATTGTTCCAATCAATCGTTGTGTCAGCTATTGCATGATAGATGGTGCTAGAAATCATGCCGAGTTCGAGAAATTTTTGATAGTAAGAAAAACAATTCTTTTCTTGAAATTAAAAATACATATAAGTTTATTAAAATACGAATAAAAATGTTTTGGTGAGATGATAGCATCGAATTCTATGTGTGTGGCCATGAGTTTTTTTTGTGTCTATTTTCATTAAATTCATTATCGTAAAACAGTCTATCACATTTGAAAACAATGCCTCGTGTCTGTTCATTTGCTAGTGATTATCTTCTAGGAGATTCATGGCGTACATTAGATTGTTGTGATCGTTATTATCAACATTCGTCGTTGATTAGAGAAGTACCCACTCAAGAGCAATCATCAGTATTATCACCAAATGAAATTGATGAGATTCTTTCACGTAAACTATATGATCAGTTAAAATCAACATCAGAATTAGAAAAGGGTGAATAAAGATTTTATACGTTGAAACTTTGTTAGAAATTAAATTTTGTTGTCATAGAACAAAATTTGAAGAAAAAATCAGAATTATCTGCTAGTCCGTTATTAGAACCTACGATTCATTCATTACCGACCAGTGTCATTGATTCGGAATTACTGGTATTGATTGATCGATTTTTTAATTTAACGTACTCAAATACGATTCCTATGGTTAATCTATTAGCTACAGCAGTAATTATTTATTTGTTTCAACATTAGGCAAGTTAGTATTGTTTTTTTTATTGTTAATATTCTAGGTAGCAACTAATTTTCTTAAAGAAAATATTCGAGCACTAGACAAGCAACTGAAGGAACAACAACAAACACATGTTTCACTTGATATAAAACGCGGAACTTCATTACTTTGTGACTATGAAAATGATGATGACGATGATAGTATTTCATGGGCATCAGCACCAACTTAAATTTAGTTTTATTTTATTTGATTCTTGGAAAGAAAAAACAATCAACAAACAAGATTTATTTTGCACGTATTATTTGTTTTTGCTTTTGTAGAATAATTCTATCCTAAATAAAGATCAGTCATTAAAATAATTCTAGTTGATCGATCTTTTGTTGCTGTCAATTATTTAGGTTTTATTCGTTAAATAGTAAAATAGAACCAAAATGAATGTTACATTCACACCCAGAATATTATTAAAATTATTATTCTAGTGGCAAATTATATTTTACTTTATTTAGCAAGAAATGTGTGTGTTTATCGATGAATTCAATGGGGAAAAAAGTCAGAAAAATATTAATAAAATTTTTATTTTAATTCTTCATCAGTTGAAATACTTGACGTCGATGTACCGTTATTTTCAGATGAACAACTAATTGCGTCATCAGAGATAGAATCTATCCAACAACAAAAAGAAAACAGAAGATCATCAACAGAAAACATGTTATGTAAATATACCATCAGTTATATTCAATTGATTGATAACATTCAAGCCTAAATATGAAAAAATAAATAAAAGACGATTATATCGGTCCATGATTTTAGTTACATTTTCTAGCAGCTATCTCAAGTTTTTTATGTTTACGATTAATTTCATCGATTAATTTTTGATTTTCTTTATAATAATTTCTATATTTTACAGCATGATAAGCAAATGTTAAGCAAGAGACGAAAAACCACAATTGACGAAACCGCCATAATGCATCATAAAGAATCGTCTAAAAATGCTTTTGTTGGAATAATACAAAAACAGAATAAAAATATTTTTTATTACTTGAGAATATGATGAAAAAATGAGCATGTAACGTTCGATAGCAATCAAGCCAGCCCATAAGAGTATTAACCAAAATCTAAGATAGACAAGATTCTTTTAAACAAAGTTTTATTGATTGTTTTTCGAACTACTTTGAATCATTTGTTCGTTCGGGTATTGTCAATAGATGAATGCCAATAAGTGATATTGCATAGAAAAAATATGAACTTAAACCAAAAGCATCTGTAAATAATGATGTTTGTATATTAAATAGTGTTTCTAAAATCTAAACAAATCATAGTAAACGAACTAAAGCAATTAATTGGATTACTTGTTGTATAAGTTGAATCTGCGCTTTATCTTTAGTATACAAATGCCCTCGTAATTCATCTACATCGGATTGAGCTACTTGTAGAAATCGATCCACATTAAGTGCATCATCAACAGAATCTTGATTTACAACAAGTGCTTGATCAAGACTAACTTGCATTGTTTCCTGTTCAATCAATAGTTGTTTTGTTTCACTTTCAATTTGACTTGTATGTCTATTGATTTCTAGAACAGTATCTCGTGCATGACTATGCCATTGTTGTGTTTCAATTGCATAACAAATACTTTGTATGTGTGGAACAAAATTTGTGTATGTTAAATAAGCAAATGAATTTTTCGTAATATTTTTTAAACATTCATTTAGATTTCTATCCAATGAAGATAAAGAACATATGTTCTTAGGATTGATACCAGTTGAATTTAAATGACAGAAAGTAAAATGTATAGCAAGTCTTATTCGAATCTGTGATGGTAATGATGAACAATCGAATTTTTCTTGTTGATATTCAAGGAAAATTCGTTCCATTGACCGAGATAAACATGGTTGAACATCATTCGATAATAGATTAGTGTCAAGACTATTTATTGAAATAATTAATAAAATGAAAAATAATATTTGTGATAAGATATGCATTGATTTCTATCTATCTGAGTGTTGAAACAAAAACATCTTTTTGGTAACAAAGAAAATTCTTCTAACACCTCCCTGAGAGTTTTTATCTTTTGACCAGATGTCACTTGTAGTCTTCTATTAACTACCGTGATGTCTAAATAATTGTAAAGCCGGTATCATAAATGAAAGGAGTAATTTGATTTGATTTAGTCTATATGAATCATTATCCGAAATTTTTAGTGGGAACCACAAAAAATTGAGTTGATTGTGTATAGTTGATAGTTCTTATGTGGCATTCAAACCTTATGCTTTCCGCCGCTGTTGTTTTGAGCATATTACTATATCTTAACATTGCCATTGCCGGTTTTGCGAAGTGTCTTGTGTCTATTATTGTGTAGGATTTTTTTTAATGGAAAACAATGGTAAGAAAAAGAAATTTCATGTATCAAATGACAGAAAGTTTGTGATTTGAGTAAATGCATAGATTATCAATCTTTGTTTTCTGTTAAAGAAAACGTTAATGTTTCACAAGTAAACGTGCTATTAAGCAAAATAGTATATAGCAAACAAACAACATAATAGCAATATTTCTACTTCTTTCAGTATTTCAATATTCTAACGGGTGCGGCAGAATAAATGAGCCTCTCAGTATTTTTGCAATAACTCTTCAAGGGAGAATCGGATTGAACTCATCTTTTTCTTAAAAGATTCGGCATTTCAAGCTCTACAAAATCCATAATTTTTTATTATCGTAAGTAATTTCCATTGTTCTGATAAACACGATGCAATCGGTTAGTCCAACTTGCACAACTTTCAAAAACAACTGATTCGCGAATTTTTTTAACCGACGAGTTTAGTTGCTGAATCAATGTTGATTTTGACTTGACTTTGTTCCAATCGATTGCATTTGCAAGTTCGTCCCAAATTGAATAGTCCAATGGGTTTAAATCAGGACTATTTGGAGGCCAACAATCTTTGTCGATAAACGATGGAAAGTTATTCCGGCACCATTGTTGAGTTAAATAATGTTGGTGTGGCTTTGCGCCATCCTGCTGAAAGATTCAATCGTTACCAAAGACTTTGTTACCATATTCTAAGACCACTGGAAGTACCTTTTCGATATAGCAAGCATGGTCAACGGTTCCTTCATCAAAAATAACCAAGGGTGTGATACCCTGGGAACAAACGCCTAGCCACACCATTACTTTTTGTGAGAATTTTCGTTTGTGCGTAATGCCACCTCTTTTGTCGGCATCAGCACGATCTACTGCCCACACTCTCTCGTTCTGAGAATTATAGATCCCATCGATATCAAATAATTTCTCGTCTGAGAAGAGAATCTTTAAAGTTTTTTCCTTTCGGAAATTTGTTTGAACCCAGTTCGCAAACTGTTTTCTTTTGATCTTCTGATCATCAGAAAGTGCTGGCTCGACTATTTTCTTATAGGGACGCAACGCTAGATCATTTTTCAATATTCGCCGAACACTTCTTTCGGAGATATCAGGCTCCATCGATAGTTTTCGATCTGATACTCGTCTTTTACGGCGGTAACGATTTTTTGCCTTCCGAATGTTTTCACTGGTTCTTGCTATTTGTGGACGATCGGGAGGACTCGATAATTTGATAGAGCCATATTGGCGAATCATCTGACACCATCTTTTGATAGTCGCTAAACCGACCTCACCACTTAAATCACGGAAAATTTTCGTTGGAGTATCTCCATTTCGATACTTTGAAAGTACGATGTCTTGGATGTCTACTTTTCATCTTGTTCAGTATGAAATGATTTTTTGATTTGAATGAAAATACCCCATTTTGTAGAGAATCGAAAGACGAATCGAACGAAGAAAAGCTCACGTGGCTTCGATGAAATTTGAGAGAGATATCATGAAAATAATGGGAGGCTCATTTATTCTGCCACACTCGTTAATAGTTCCGTTTCACAAGTTACTCTTCACTTAAGCATGACTCTTGATCTCTGTATTGCTCGATCATCGTCACTTGCAACTGTACTATCGGGTTTGAGTTTCATTACTGTCAGGTAACGACAGTAATATGATCATAATATGAAAGAAATCAAAAAGATATGATCAAAATGTGTTGCCTTTTATCATTTTTAGCATTAAAAAGTGATATTACGATTAGAATTCATGCAGCTATCTGTCACTTGTTCTTTGAGATCTCAAAAATGATTTATTGGTTAGCTACAATTAATTAATATTTAACTAGGAACAAAGCAGTTGATATAGTCGACCATCTGATTGTAGTACTAATTTATATGTCAATGTCTCTTCAATATTTTCTTTATTAGGACTTTCATATGATTGTGAATAGCTGAAGAATTCTATGAAAGTGTCATTGAATTTTGGAATGAAATATAGCGCTTCTTAGGTATTCAAATATTTTCTTATCTATTACGAACTATGAATGGGAGTTGGTTAGGTATGGTTATGAGTTTAGACGTTGCTGAATAACAGATTTCTACTCATACCTAAAGACCACTATAAGATCATGTGTTACATGTGTTCTATGACACCTTTTAAACAAAACTTTCTACTGAAAAAAACGTTCCTGCAAAATAAAACATAAAACAGCTAACTATCCCTGCAGCAGATTTCTGTTTTCTGATTATAGAGCATTCATATAATGCTTTTTTACCGCATGATTTATTTGTATGTTTTTAATAAATGTCCCATACTGTGAGGTTCATAGAGACCCCAAGTGGGTAGCAGATAACAGTTCGTAATGGTCGTGTAAAGAGTAACAAAAACTATTTTACTGATTTAAATAAAAAAAGACTTTCGTAAATTTTTGCGCTAAAACTCAGGTAGTACAATCGTGTCAGCTACAGAAATAATCAACGTACTATTTGCAACGCCATTCAGGCATTACCCTTAGTTTATTGAGGAAGAACTATCATGAATATTTTTAGAAAGAACAATTTTGCTTTTCATGTGCCTCAAAATTAATGAAATTAATAGATTGAAATGGTGGAATCAGACTGAACTCTTTTCCTCTTCCTACAGCACCAGATAAACCTGAGTGCGCGAGAATGTTGTCCACTGAAATTTATAGAAATATTTGTTAACCCCATCGGAATCGTATGAGAATGCTGACCTAATCCAGCACGACCACCGTGATAACTTCCCCAATATTGTCCCGTACCCAAAAATGCCTCACCCGTTGAACCACCATGATTGTGCCCGGGATCAGTATAATTATGTGTATGATTACCAGCGCTTATCAACTCGAGTGTTCCTGTTTCATGTCTATGGGCTGCAAGCTCAGCTTCCGTTAATACATGCTTCGACTCTCCGCCAGTCTTAAAGTTAGAGCTGTGCTCTTCTTTATTACCAGAGGAGAACCGATCACGAAAATCAGGCAAACCAAATGTTGTAACGTGATCGTCAACCCCAAATAAAGTCCCGATGACGGAAAATAATTTGGAATGCTTAGTTCGAAACATGAACGAACACTTATGGTCAAATATTTACATCTTGTTAGTAACTTTGTCAGATAAATGAATTTATTTCACATATGTATTCTTCAGGAATTTTAGATTGTATGAGTACATTAAATTTTGCAGTAGTGACGAGTATTTAAGCGCTTAATTAAATCAAACGAATAATTGATTATAAATATATTTTAGTTTATTCCAGTGAGTACCACTTGTTATGATGATCCAACAAAATATCACTCGGGACCAGCCGCATGTCAAGGCATGTAGCTTTTATCTTTTAAATCTTAAGTTGATTTGGTCTTTTTTTATTCTAGAAAACATTGCTGACATTGTGTGATGGATTACAATCGAGTTTAATATTGAGTAACTGGTGGAATGGGAATCAGTCCAGATAATATTATACCAGAAGTATGTGTTCTTGTACTTTTTTAATTGAATAGACTCATTTCTGCTTTAGGCGACGAATTAAGTTATTACAAGGACGATTTCTGGTCTAGCACAGATAATGGTTGTGAAGTCATTAGCAATTACTCACATGGCTATGCTTTCGAAGTGAAATTCCTCATGTCTTTTCTATCTAGACCAGTAGTAGTAGTAGTGCGTATTAAATATTATTCTGTCGTACATGAGCCAAGTTATTTTTCGTTCCGTTGAAGAGTAGCTTAGATTTCGTTTATTCAGTTCTATGACATGCAACAGATTTGATTCAAAATCAACATGCTGAAGTAACTATGACATACTAATATGTTAATCAAATGTTAGATAGTTGATTAGTTGTCTACAATGTGAATAGTGGACGTTCAGATGGTGGAGGAGAAAATGTGAATTCAAACTCTTTTAATTCAGACTAGTACATCACTTATGGAAGGCCAATGTTTAGAGGAGAAAAGTATTTGTATTATTTCTAAATGTTCATTGAATCAAGATATTAGGTTCTGTATAGAGATACTGACGATGATATTCAAATGAGTGAATTTGCTTTACAAAAGAACATTCCTTTGGGACTTGCTGACCTAGGTTTACTTGCTACAGTGAGACCACGAACAATACATGTTTATGATAAATTATGTGTAGTCGTTCTTTCGACTGACAGTAGGAAAATTCGTGATAGTAATAAAATCATGCCTATGAGCGAATTAAAAGATTTAAATATACAACATATTATTTACTTTCAGTGTGGCATTATATATAACAAGTAACTTTGATTCGTATCCCGTATCCTACCAAACAGCTATTTCAAGAGTTTATTGTAGTGAAACAGCGGTTATTTAAACATTACAATCTTTTTATCCAATAATTCATGTGCAGGTATATATACTTGAATTAGCAAACGAAATTTTTTATTTGATCATTTAGCTTAATCAACTCATTAACTATCTTGATCCACGACCTGAATATATCCGTGTCATTATTATTGAATGGTCAATAAAATCTTCAATTTCCATAGCACGCACTGTTTCACTAGATACTCAACGTAGTTTAATCAGTGCTCGACGTTGTAAAGATTTAGATGGTTATAGTCAACAAGTTGATTGATTTAAACTATCTGTGCAATAGTAGTGATTTAGGATCAGAAAAACTCAAATGACATTTTTTCACCTGGACACATGATTTCTTTTTCTGGTGATTATAAAAAGCCATGTTGTAAGAAAATCACATTATCGTTGCTTCTTGTGAATGAAACATTGAGTCCGTTAACTTCATACATCAGCGCACATCACAACAGTCGAGTTTTTTGTCACATAAATGCTTCTCTATTCAACATAATCTCTCACAATTTTTCTTGATTTATAAATGAAAGTGTTGCTCTGG
>OENM01000870.1:0-32858 GCA_900239745.1 Rotaria magnacalcarata
GAAAGTGTCCGAATAATTTTTTTACCTACTGTATATGTCATCAGCATAGTCTGAACTGATAGCAAAACATTCGCCAGAATCATCATGATAATCGTTTGACGTTTGTTCTTCATTGTTTGTGTTAACATTGAGCAGATGCATTTTCTGTTAAAAAAGATAAATTAACATTGTTCCATTGAAAATATTCACAGATGGTTATGGAAGTATGATAGATAGAAATGCAATGAATAATATAAGTCTTTCCTTCCCCTCTTCTTTCTACGAAACTACATAATACGTAATACTCCATTTCTTATGATAAATAAAGCAATATATTACTATTATCAAAGCATAGAAAAAAATTCTGTAGTGAGATACGTTTGCTTAGATAATGTGAATGATCTTTTCCATCTATTATACTACTCAATCAGTTTCTTTTATTGTTTTTTATTAGTTTCATTTTAGGGATTCTATCATTTTTCTCGAGTCGTTTTTCACGATCCATGCTTAGACGAACATCGTCTCTGCTATCATAAAAAAAACTACGTAAGATTACATTGCAACGACTCGAAAAAAAAGAAATTATGGAGAAGACATAGGATTATAAAAAGAACAAATAGAAAATTGAATGATCTAGTAATTATTTTTATGCTTTGATAATCATTCTCACGCTTTCTCAAAAAGAAATTTCTTGTTGGCTTGTTAACACTTTAGTTTTACTTTGCACAAACACATATATATATATCCTTTAACTACTGTCATTTATCTACTATAGAACTAACACGAATAAAGTATTCTATCTTATCTTTTCTTGCAGTTAATGTGCTGATGCTGTTATGTGGATTAATTTTAACAACACTAATGGCAACGATTAACCACCCCGGTCGAAGAAAACGATCAGTAAACGGTCGTATACGATACAAATACGGCCCGTTTTACGTGCCGTATTTTCCCCGTATAACAGGGGCAGTAATACGGCCGTATGTTCTATAGAATACGATAATATTACGCCGGCATTACGAGGTTTTACGGCTGATATACGGTGTCCGTGTATGACCGTAATACTGCCCCTGTTAAAACGCCTTAATACGACTTAAAACGGCCGTTTTACGACGGAATACGATGCAAAAACGACCGTTTACGATAATGTTACGCCGATTTACGGTGGTCCGTTTTGATCGACCTGGGCAATTGGCAACGTCATATAGTACCGACTATCATGCAGCATGGTTATGGATCTTTCGTGCTGTTATGATAGTAGCTCCTGCGATTGCGGTGGCTGTTATTTCATATTTTTTCTAACTTGGATATTTTAGAATAAAAAATCAGCATGAACAGTGCCATATCGATGTTCTCTCTGAATAAATCATATTCTATTCGAGTCACTTTGAGAATTGCAATTCGTTTGGATGGAAAATCTAATTAGATCGTTGAGTACGATTACTACATATTTTACTTAATTTGAAAAATAATCAAAAGTATAAGTTACAGATGATTATCATTCTATCAATACATCTATCTGTAGCAGAATGAATTCATCAGATTCATACTACATTATTGAAAAGCGTTGAATTCTCTTTTTCATCGTCAAGTCTATTCAAAGATTGTTTGCAAACTATCTCGAACAAAAGGAAAAGGATGATTTATAAAATATTATTCTAATGTGCGAATATTTTTCCGAAAAAACAAGAATAAATTAGAATGCATTAACCTATGCTTTTTCATGAGATTCTGAGATATTTCATCACTATTGATACATTATAGACAACAGTATTTATTTCAACAATCCTATATTCTTTCTCAGTGAGACTGCGCCTGTAAGAATGGTACCAGAAAATACAATCGTCATAATGACTTAATGAATAATCATTATTAATTGAATTACACGAAATGAAAAGTAGAAATATACAGTATATATATATCATCATGCTTTTGACTTTTTGTTTATAGCTTTTACAATAGAATGGGAAGCAAAAAAGAAATAGATTATTTATTATTGTAATTATTAATAATTTAATAAATCCCTGGCCACACTTTCCATGGAACTAATTCACAATATTTCTTCCATGCTTGACCATATTTCAATCTACATTTTTGATCATCTCGATGAGCACGATGAATTAATAAAATAAATAACATGATTATATAACCATATGGTAAAATATATTTAAATCCGCACGGACATGTCCAAAGAAAAGCTAATGTTAGTTCAGGTATATAATGAAAATGTCTTGATATTGACCAATAACCTGATGTAAGTAAAATACTTTCAGATTCATTCCCATTTAATAAAATATATTTTGCACGTATTATTTCAGCTGGTTTACCCCATACTAAACATTTTCCATGTGTTGATCTAACCTCAATTTTTTGTCGATCACAATCATAATTAACATATATTGCAAGAAACCCTAGTAAAAGTATAATGGCTGTTAAGACAGGTCCAAGTTGAGTTGGATGTTGAACAAGAAAATAAGATGGAAGTGTATAAATACCAGATACCCATACCAGACAACCCCAACATAGATAGAATCCGGCACGATCAACAATAATATCAATTGTTTTCATATAACCTATGTATATTAATGAAATTATTTTCTTTGTAATTAGAAAAAATAATAATTAGATTTACCTGATTCCCACCAAAAAAATTTTGTTAAATAAACAAGTGTTAAAATACATGTAACTAAAGCACTATCTGTATAACCATAAAGTTCAAATGTTTTCATACAAAAAATAACTGATAAGAGTGCCCAAGCTAACATTCCGTATCGACAATTTGTTATAAGTTTAATATCAACATTAAATATTCTTGGATAAAGTTCGACTCCACGATAAAAATCCATTAACCAATTTGATGATGATCGATAATCATTGGTTGATGGCAAATATTTACCTTTAATCATAACTAAAAAGCATAGTAAGAAAGCAAATGTATTGACTGTTGACAAAAATTCTTTCCAATGATCATAAATGTATGTCGGAGAAAGATTGTTTAACTTTAATAACAATGTTAATAATGCAAATATGATCAGCGAAACAATATAATAAGTAAAGCCATTGTTTCGATAGACTGGCACATGTCCTGTGTCGGTTATTGGTCCACTGTATTCTTTACCAGGTAATAAAACCGCCATTATAATAGAATACGCGAAAACACTTAATAAAATTAAAGCTGATGGCCAATGCCATTGAAAATAAAAAAAATCTTCTAAGAAATCTTTTAATGTTATTGTTTGATCGAATGAAAGACGTTGAAGATATTCAATAATCGATCCATGACAATGATAACTTATGAAAACAATTGATCGAACAAGAAGCGGACATGTCAAACATAATAGTAATGGCAATATTGATTCTGATATAACTCGATTATGACCTTGTCGTGCATGAACTGATATTTGATGTGTAGAATCATTATCTAACGATTCTCTATCAACTTTTCTTGGTAGAGATCTATTTCGAAGTTTTTCATCAATGCAATCAGGCATGGTTGGTGTTTTAACTAGATAAATGAAAAGAAAAATGCGAAAACAAAATGCTTAAAATATTATTTTGTTCTCAAGATCACCTTAGAAAAATTTAATTGTAAGAACTCATAGATAAGATATTGCCAACATTTTTTAAACTTATTTCCAGTACGAAAAAAATGAGTAGAAAGTGATAATGAGATCAATAGAACTAGCCTTGATTTTTATTTGTTGGCTGCAGTTCTACACAGAAATATGCAGAATTTGATGTCTAGCTCATTAATGAATACACTAAAGGAAGAAAATAATTTCTGACTATGATAAACATTTCATTAAATACTGCATTAGGTTAATTTCATAGTTTTATAATATTTAGTAAAAGAGAAAGAAAAGATAAGCAGGGTATTTTTCTCTATATCTAGCGATAAGCGTTTTATTTAAATAGAGAAAAAAAAATAACTATTCCAAATGCGTATGTAATGATGATAGCGATAATTAAGTCATTTGAACATCGCTATTAATATGTATAACAAGAAAAATTCTAAATTATACTTTCTATAAATATATATTGTAACACTGTGTTCCTAATGCATTGAGAACGTAGTGATTAGAGATGAACTGACATCGAGCTTCTGGGTTTTAGTTGGTTTCGATGTGCATGTGAAAAACGTTGATCTCGATGACAAGTATTTTCTGTAAAGATGGGTATTGTTGCGAATTAAATTTATGTCTTGAAACGAACGGTTCTTTGTGTAATTTTCCTTCGTACTTATACTCACATCAAAAGAAGACGAGGCTTATAACAAGATCGAGCATGTTTTAGATATGATACGACTATGTCTGAGACCGAGATCAAAGAGTTTCAATCGAAGTACATCACTAAATATGATGAATGAAAGAATCTCACCATAAAAGAACACGATTTAAACAGTGAAAAAATATACAGAAGATGCTACTTCAAAAATAGTGGAAGATTACTTCACAATAATCAATTATCTTGTATATGAAAGTATCGTTTTTGTCAATATCTCAAATGTTATCGAGAAACAATTTTAACCTAAAAACTACTTCGCATCTACTAAACTCGAGGAAAAATAAATGATTGATGAATAACCTAAATTTATTCTATAAAACAATCCTAGCAGAGAATTGTGCACAGTCATTCTGTAGGTTTTTTTAAATAGCAAATCCTTCAAATATTAATATGATTAATAGATACTTACATATTGAATCGCTTTTACTGCTATTTTTATTACTTTTTTCTGTTCGAAAAATCGCGACAATGGCAAAAAACACAAAATAGAAACGAACTAGAATATTAAAGGTCTAGTTCTCTTTCTCTATCTGGCCTAGTAGATCAACAAGACAAGGGTAGTCGTTATTTTTTCTCTGGCATTCTCTCTTTTTTTTCGTTTCTTTATTTGTTACATATGTTACATCAATGTGCAAGTGCCTTTTTGGTTTCTCTTCAAATTTTTTCCGCTACCATCTACGAATAGATTATGTAAAATCTTCGTGTTTCCTTTGTTTTATAAATAAATACGCTACAAAGATAACAAAAATGAAATGAAAAATGACAAAGCTTATTAACCCTCATAAACAACCGTATTCGGTAGATAAAAAACAGATATATACAAATACAGAAATAAAAAGTAGCTCTTTATTTGTTCACAAAATATGGAATGAAAGTATTGTTGATATAAAAAAAAAGACAAAGAAATAGGAAAGAGATTCGACAAGGCGAATAAAAAATAATTCTAAACACAAATTCATGTAAAGGATTCACTGTAGATAGATGAAAAGACAAAGGAAAGAAAATATTTGATGTACAAATAGTAACTTTGTTTTAAGTTACCGACTGTAAATTGAAGAAGTTGTGCTATAACCACTCGGAGTTCGATTATGTCCAGAACTATCCATAAGATTATTGCTTTTTGTTTGAAACTCTTTCTGAGTTTTTTCTCGTACAATTAAGTCAACTTGTTCATCATCAGACGACCGAGCGAGTGCATAAAATACATTGCAATGATCAAGTATCAGAATTTCTATAATAATGAATTATTTATTGAACAAACAAAATTTATTTCTTACTTCGATCAGGTAATCGTTGTTCAATACAATATCTTTCATAAGTCGATGGATCAAGACCAAACTTATCAAGAATTGTTTTTAAAACACTAGTTGTTCGTTCATCGTTTCGAATCTAAAAATAGATATCGTCAAATATTCTCACATATTTAATACCCATTTCCGAATTATAAAAAGAATCTCACGAGACACATGTTTTAGACCAACAGAATATGACAAAAACAAATACTTACTTCTATGCATTTACTACTATCGAATAGGAAATATAACAATTGTTTGTTTTCATTGAGTTATTATTGAGGGAATATCGTATTTCAATGACATTTGCATGTGTTCTTGAGGCTGATATGCCCTTTACTTCCCGAGACAATTAAAATATCCTTCGGATCCAATAGAATATATGTTTTTATGTATGTATGAACCTTCATTCAAAATCTTGTTTATGTATAGAAAATCCTCTTAATATACAACTCATTAATGTTGATAATTACAATTAAAAATTGCGAAATTTTATATTTACAAAATTAATTCACAAGAAAATTCCAATTCCACTGTATTTATGTTATTTTATTTTATTCGTCTGGACGTGCAACGATTAATACTATGCATCTGCTATTCTTTTCTCATAAATTGACTATAGTAATATTAGATAAATTCACTGTCTATTCGCAGCTTTGAAGTGACTCCAACGAATTTTCGAAATACTTTTCTATCAGCGAATAATTGACGTGAGATAAGAGTAGAATAACATTCGTTTTCACTATTTTTCTTTTAGTATTTACAGTTATACTTACTCGAACTTTTTTATATAAAAGATCATTTTTTCCAGTAAATTGCACTTTTGCTATGATTGTATCATTTTCAGTAGAATTCGATGCACTATTGTTAGCACCAATTTTTGGCGATGCTGTTGCTGATATATAACCCTGACTGAAACTACCATTTGACGACGTTAAAAAGCTCGATGTTGATGAGGATCGCGAATGATTTATATTAGAATTCTATGATATTATTTATAGATGATTTAAGCATTGACAAAGAATTATTCTAGGTTACTTTATCTGGTCTTAGTGGCTGATTCTGACAATGCTGTTGGGATAGGGAACCAATTGATATTGTACTTATTTTATCGAGCGATGTCAATGATGGTGACGATTGCAATGAGGTAGCTGATGTAATCATTGATCCATTATTTTCATTATTCGATGTTGTTTGTGATTCTAATGATACTACAGATGGGACTCGTTGCATAATACTAAGTGAAGAAGAAAAAAAAGCTTGATTTTCTATCATATAAATTCAAATAAGAAGTAACATACGATTTTATCCGTGGTTGAGATCTATAACTTGGTGATGATTGTTCCTGCGGTTGAGAACAATCTGTTACTTCTTTGGGTTCGATTTGATAAGATAATTCCCAACTAAAATAAAATCATATACAACATAGATTTATTTTTCAAAAAATTGAATTCTACCTTTCAGTATCATTATAAATTCGAACATTATCAAACCAAGCTTTGAAACGTGATATAGACTGAAGTGTTGAATATGCATTAGCAGCTGATTGAAACAATTTAATTTGTGCTAAAACTTCGAATATTTTTCGATGTTTTTCAAAATTAATTAATTTTTTCGATGATGATGGATCGCCATTTTCGATGGGAATTGTATTTTGATAAGCAGAATCGATGTATGTTAAATCACTGAGATAAAAACCTAAATAAGGCACAGCACCAATTGTTGTCTAAACAAAAAAAGAAACAAAGAAAGAATTATAATCCATTAAATTATAGGAACAATTTGTTTTTATTGTATAACATACTGATCTCTGTTGATCACGTGTCATCTTATGACGATATTTTCTTCCGAGTGTTGCATTAATTGGTGTGGACACATCTGTATATTTTGTAAGACATTCCTAAGTAGAAAAAAATATTTAATTAATTAAAATTATTCGTAGAAAAATTATTTACAAATTAATAGCAAAATTACAAAAAAAATATTTTCTACATGCAAGTATTCATTCATTTAATGCTTAGTTTTAAATACTAAACAAAGACGAATTACAGGGCTATTAAAGCAAATAAATGTAACAGCGTGCAGAATACCGAAATTTAAAAAAAAATCAAACCTACAGTGTATTCTGGTAGCATAAGACGAACTTCATCTAGTTGCTGCAAGAATATATTTTAGTATTCGATTTACATCATGAAATACCACAAATGTAAAAATTCTAACTATCATCTAGATATTTTCATCATGCTTACCTTTTCAAGAATGGTTCTTGTTTGTTTTCTGTCTGCACAACTACCGAAAACATTTTTTAATTCGTCTAATATTAACTTATAATCATCTGTAACGTAAGACCAAGCTTTATTTAAACGATATATACAGCCAGATAAAAGACCGTTCAGAATAGCTGTTAATGACGAAAAATTTTTTATTTTTCGACATTGATGTGCAACATCAATCCATTTTTCAATCACATGTGCACGTATGTGTTCGTCTTGTTCTTTAAGTATTGTTGCTATAACACGGGCAACAACGGCATTGAAATACTGAATGGTTTTATCGACTGTTGATAGTGTACGATCTGAATTATTTCCTGGTGTTCGACGAGAACAACTACCTGTTGATAGAGTTAAACATTCATGTGGTAAAACACGTTTTAATAAATCCTAAAATATGACAGCAAAACAATTATACTTTGAAAATCATATATATGTAATTAAGCATACTGCATCAACAATAGTTAATTGTTCAGCAATCATCGTACTTGACATCTCAAGTATATTCCATGGTTTTATATAATTGAAACCTTTTTCATCATATATACAAGTGCCGTTTAATTTATCATTATTATTATTATCAACGATGTTTGATTGAATATTTTCTTCATTTTTCTTCAACTCGTCTAATAATATTTGACACTGTTTTAGTAAATCTCTTTCAGGGATATGTTTTATCAAATAATTTAATGTTGAATAATACGGTGGTTCACAAAAATCTTCTTTATAAGAGTTTAAAAAATATGTCATCGCCGTGCGAAGACTCCTAAAACAGAGAATACAAATAAATAATGCATTTAAAATAGACATAATAAGACAAAAAAGTTTGCTGTGCAATTTCATAGTACTTAAAATGAAATTTTAAGCAAAGCATAGTAAGATAGACAAAGGGACATAGTAGATAGATAGATTGATATACTCATACTCGGTTTGAATCTCACTGATAAAATAAGAATAGAACAAACCAATGAAAGAAATCTTTTATATTATTTCAGAAAATAATTTTCTTACTTGACTGACTTTTGTCGCATATCTTCAGTCATGTCGAGTGAAGCTGGAAGAACGGCTCGATATCGTTTTATTAGTGTTTCAATTAATGTTCGAGTATTTGTAAATGTTCGATAAGTAGAAAATAAAATATGCATATGTGTTGTATCTAATTCACCAGTTTCATCTGTTAAATATTCCACTACTTTTTCAAGTGTACCAGCTTTTAATTGATAAACTTTTATTGTCGAATAGAGTAATGTACCACGATCATTATTGTGAATGTTACCGGTTGTTTCATGCTATAGAAAGAGAGATTATTTTTATTATTCTTCTTTTGAATGTAAAAAGACCTGTTCATTGGTGTCAATAGCAAATGTATTTAAGGTCGATGATGAATCACTAAGAGCTGAAGATTTATGTCGAACTCGTTTAAAATAAACTTTAAATATAGCATCATTTTGTCGTTCTTCACCGATATATTGTGGTTGCTGGGTATTCTACGAATAATGAAAAATTTTGATTAATATGAAGATTTAAGCAAAAACTATCAATAATTTTCACTGATAAAAACATCCGATCTAGCTCATTAATACAAATAAGCTGACTAAATATGATGTATTTTACAGAAAATCCTACTCTATGAAGAATTTTGATTAGATCTTGTTTTTCATACTATTTCATGACTATTAGTTCGCCATAGTCTATCAATTGAGATTGAATCAAGTAAATGTAAGATAGATAGTAGTGGTTGGGAATCATACGGATACAATTCAATTTCATCTTCCGACGGATCACAGTACATAAATTTTTTTTTGTAATAATAAAATACGTTATAGGTGGTTCACAGACTAGATGTAACTTTTGACGAGTCTATTTCATGACGAACAGCAATATTTATTTTCTCATTTTTATCTTCAATTTTTTCTTCGTTTCTTTTTCTTATCACCAAACTCTGATGCATATCGTCCTTTGTTTCTTATTGCAGAGCACAACCTTCACGTACAATCTAGGTAAGCATGTTGAATAACACTTCTATAACTTGCAAGACAGGAAAAAATAACCGGATGAATTTTACATCAAGTACGAATGAAAATTCCACTGACATAACTCTTTTTGTCTATTTCATTTGCTCGAATGTAAGCGCAAAAAGAAAAGATTTGGAAGAAACCAAAGCAAACATGCAAAGCATAGCATGGAAACATTGAATATGTTTTTTAGTTTTCAGTAAAATATAATCAATATCTGTTAATAGAGCTTATCTTACTTGTTCCTCCGAACTCTTCATTTCATCACTTCGCTCGAAGCGTTTCTTTTGAAGAGACGGCGATGATACTGACGTCAATAACAAATGATTTAACAACATTTCGATTTTCTGTTTTTTTTAAACTCTCTAAAAACAATAATGATTGAATACAATGACACTTGAAAAGAGAGAACAAGAAAAAAACCCACAAATATGTTTGTAGAATTTAAGAATGTTGTCTATATGTATATATAAATAGAACACATGTTTTTATATATCCTCATTCAATCAAGGTCATTTAAGATTACACACGTTTATGTAAATGAACGTGTACATTGACTTACGAAATGAGTTGCTTCTAATTGTGTATAGATGTTTTGTTGGCTAATACTTCTTTGTGTTGTTTTATTGATAAGTGAATCAGTTTTTGCTGCTAGGGCTATGCGGCGAATCGGCCGACGGCAAAGGGACATTCGATAATAATTTTAAATCAGGAAATAAAAAATAAAAATTGCAAATATTTTTTCGTGTTATCTCCAAGTTGAGTCACGAAAAAAAAATCAAGTTACATTCCGATTTAACGTTATTGAGAATTGAACAAGTTTGGTTGCAAAACTAATATCATGTGCCCTAGAAGAAAAACAACATCGAATATTGACAGATATTGAATTTCGTCAATAATAACTGGGTCAATGATTCATCAGTCATAAGGAATTATTTGATACTGATATATTGCTAGACAGATTTATGATAATTGAAATGAATAATAAATCTTATTTTTACTCTAAGATTTATTTATCAAATGAAGTCGATAAATAAATATATAAATTTATTATATCATTAAACTACTTGCTGTGCATTAACGACATCTGACACAACTAATATATCTATATATCTTATGTGTGATGAATGATGAAAGTGACTGTACTGCATATACCTATTAGCACATTCACATCTGGCCCTTTCTTTTGTTACTAACATATTATACAAGAGAAGCATCAGTCACACATGAGAGAACACAGAGCGTTGATAAAAGATGACTGGAGATCATACATTGATAAGTTCCTGTTTCACCAAAAAATAAAATTGTAATGAAAAAGCGTATAATCAGAGTGATCAGCTCAATTTCTTTGATTGACTTATACTATTTCTCTAAAAATCAACTAATTGATATTCCTCTACTAGTAATCTGTAATTTTGCAAAAGTATCTAAATATGTGTGGAGTAAAAAAGGGAAAATTCATTTTCTTTTCTATATTCGTATTTTCTCTTAATAATTTCTTATTCCTGTATCTAAACGTGTTCTATAATAAATTTTCATTTTGACAAATCTATCCATAAGTAATTAGACACTATTCCTCATTAGTATATGATATAATCTATTCTTCATTGATTAATTAGAATTTATTTTTCGATGAAACGAGACCTAACTCATACATAGATAGAAGAGAGAACATAGACCAAGTGAAGCATAATTGTCGTTAACCGCTACACTATGTAACAACATCTATGCCAAAAATATCTATTCGCATGAGAGCGCGTTAGTCAGCAGGTAATATTTAATAATCTTGTGCACAGATGCAAGTTTTATAATTTTATCTAAGTTGAAATCGATACAGAGCGTTGAGTTATATACCACTAGCATAATTATGACATGTACTGACTTAAACTCGTAGCTGCCACTATTAAAGAAATAATTAACAAGAATGAAACATAAAGAATCATAAATGAAAAGAAAGAAACAAAATACTGATAAGAAGAAACGAAAAAAAACCCGATAATACGGGATAGAGACAACGAATGAGTATTGAGCGAGAAAGCACACGAATTATTTTCGTACTTTCTCTTGATATATTAATTCGTTTCAAGGGAAAGTATTCTCACTTTTTTAAATAAGATTCATGTCAATTTGTCAATGGTTACACATGACGTGCGGGAAAGAAAACAACCGAGTTGATTGTATTTTCGAATGAAAACGTTATTTCAACTGAAATTGCTATATTCATTCTTCTTTGAATATTGTTTTTAAGATAGAATATGAGTAGACATTCAGAAGAAATACTATAAAATTTGTGGACAGAGAGGAACAATTCAACCACGGAAAAACAACGAATCTATTGAAAAGCACTGAAGTTCATCTAAATGTCTAGATTCCGACTTTTCCTTCTGCTAATTATTATCTGAGGAAATAAATGTATCAATGAGAATCTACTTTCCTCCTTAACATGACGGATAGCACTAATTCAAATATCTATTTGATATTCCTTTCCATCCAACAAAAAAAATAAAATAAAAAATGTTTTTTATTAAGATATATTCTGTTTGACACTACATAATTTTCACCGAAAAGAATGTTGATTATGTCGAATGCCGATGATGCTAATACTAATGAAGTGTATACCTATAAAAAAATCATCATTTATTGTTAAAAAACTTTTATTTATCGGAAATTATCTTATTCTATTATTAATAATGGTCGTACTTCTATTAATTATGTGAAATCCTACAGTACAATTGCTATTATTATTTATAGTGAGTATAGTAGCACTGATTCCTATTATTGTCGTAGCTTTTGTAGAATATTGGATTGCATTGACAAAGAAGAATATTTTGTAGCTTATAGTAAATATAACAAGTATTAGTTTAATAACACTGGCAGTTTTATTCTCCGTATCCTTCATGCCACCATTAAAAATTGGATCTAGTTTATTTGCAACCTTCATCTTATTACTTATTTGTGTGTCAATTATTATTGAAATTTTAACACTTATTCTTAATGTATTTGTTATTGTAATTAGTTTTACATTGAAAAGATGTTCTTCTATTCATCAACAATTATCTTGTTGCATAGTTTCATGTTTTATTGCAAGTTTTCTAACATGTCCATTATCTATTTTAATAATCGAAAATCTCTCGGGTGTTACATTTTTTGCTTTGGAACTGTGAATTTTACTTTCATTAAGTCTTACATTATTCACTGGTGGTATTATAATTATTTTGAGTTTTTGAACAAAAATTGGTAACATCCCAGGTCGAGGTTTACGGAGTCCATATACTGTCGTGTCCGTTCCGTACACGATTGTATTTGACTGTAATACATGACTCAATATTATGATCGCATATCGTCGTGTTGTATACGGAGAAATACGACTATATATGGTAAAATACGGAGCAAAACGGAGATCATATACAGGCTCAATGTACAGGAATCGTAAACGACCGTTTTTTGTCTCCGTATACGGTCGTATTTCGCTGTGTACGACACGGAGACATACTAACGTAAACGACCGTACTCGTTCGGCCTGGAATCGCATATTCATAGTCGTCGCCAGAGGTCCAACCAGGCCACTAGGCCTGCCTGCCTGTCACAGGCACAGGTCACGCCTTTAGGTCTGGCCTGCTACAGGCAGGCCAGGCCGAACCCTCAACCAGGTCAGGCAGGCTGCTTAAAAATACCAGGTCGCTTGGCCTGTGTATATTCTTTATAAACATAATTTTTTCTTCAATATTAATTTTTTTTAATTGAGGGTAACGCTAGCGATTGGCAGAAGTATAGAATGATGTTCCGTCTTCACTGTATTTGATTGAGGTGATTACTAATGTTCAGCTCAAATCGCATAGTTCCTCTTCTTTATTTATATTTTTATCACTAATTGCTGTTAAAATGTTTCGTATCAATTATTGTTTAGATATTTCTTATTGACTGTTAAAGTCTTTATAGTTTTGTTAAACGTAACTGTTAATATTTCAATTGTCTTTCTTCACGAAATGGGTGATATGGCTCTTTTATCTCTACTGATGCTCCTCCACCTCGTTCAAAAGTAAAACAAACTACATATTACTATTGCATCATCGTAATGGCCAACGGATGCGTGTGTGACCCCCACTAAATATTCGAAAAAATGTCTTGCATTGTATTTCACAAAATGAAACTTAAACTATATTAAGCACGATTTTATGAGCTCCCCTCAATGTTGTGTTATTGGTTGTCAAACTCGAAAATCAAGAATTCAAATCTCAAAATCCTGTAAAACTCGGAAAAAATCTAAAAAGAACCGAAAGAAAACAAAAGCCCTCGCAATAATTCTGAAAAAAATCTCAAAAAATTCAGAAAACCTAGAAGAAATCCCAAAAAAATCTGAATAAACCCCGGAAAGGGACCGAAAAATTTCGAAAAAACTTTGAAATAAATGCAGAAACCTCGGATTTAAATCCGAGTATTATATTATATGTACTTCAAAAAGTGAAGTTGGTGGCAGATTGATTTCAATCGATCTTTCTAAAAAAATCCATCCTTGAGCGCATTAAGGAACTCCCCCTTAGGCCCTGCGGATGCTCTCTTTTTGACCCATAGGACGCGGTGAGGAAAGTGCAATGTTGAGGAAACGTTAAATGCACCATATTTGCCTCTATAATATATCATCATTTAGAGCTTTTGACAAGTTCTATCTACTTCATAAAAACAAGGTTAGTTCTATGGGAAATAGACTCATATCATAGAGACAAAGTGTCACTATATATGAGTTTTTCATAGATTTTTGGCACTGAGGTATTGAGGAAATTTCAAACGCAGCATATTTACTCCTATAATTTAGCATAATTTTGTAGCCCATGAAATTCTCTATCGAATGGGATATACTAGTTCAGTTTTCATTTTCACTATGACAAAGATTTTGATTTGCGGAAATTGGAATAGGCCAATATTTGCATAGAAAATAATGATATTTCTTGCTGTAACTCAGTAAATCCTCAACGAATTATTTTTATCTTCGAACTTGACCGAGATATTGATGAGATAATGCTGTGTACAAAATTTCATGACAATCGGATCAGCCTTTCAGGAGTTATCGTGTAAACGGCCGGACGGACACACTGACCAATTCTAGTGTACTCACTTTTTTTTGAGTACATAAAAACAGTAAACTAACGCCAAAAATTAAAAAAATTCATAAAAATTTTAAAAGATTTCGACAATGCTGAAAAAACCGCAAAAATCTCGATCTTTCAAAATCTGGAAGATCTGAAAACACTAGCTACGCCTCTAAAAGTTTTGGAAAGTATGATTTTATGAGTTCCTCTCAACTTTTGGTTGCTTGCGACACTCCTGGTAATGGTATTGAAATAAAATAAAAATAGGCAGGCCTTTCCAGGCAGACCGAAGAAAATGGCAGGCAGACAGGCCAGGTCAAACAAATAAGTTGGGAGATACAGGCAGGCTTGAAATTCAGAAGCCTATCGCAGATCGGCCAGGCTTGCAAAAACGAGGCTTGGTTGGACCTCTGGTCATCACTATAAAAAAAGCATTGATCAATGAATAAAGAAGGCAAGAAAGTTTTAACTTACTCTTTATCGTTGATAAAGTTCTTGCATTCCATCGAGAACCATTTATAATCTTGATCATCATTAAACTATATATAGAACTAGATGGTATTCGCAGATCGAATACGAAATGCGGTGTGAGGCTCGAAAATTTTGAATACCGCAAAATCAACAAATCCGAAAAGACGAATAATCACATTTTTGAGTCGCTCAGAAGAAAAGGTCTTTATCGGAAAATTATTTATAGGTTACTACAACTAGGCGTCCGTTTTTCCGTTGATTTGACTGAGAAAGTTAAATTCCAATCATAATCAGTTGATTGATCTAGAAAAGAAGAAAATGTAGCCATTACGAAGTTCATGACTACGATACCTCTATCAACACGCATCGAAAAGAAGTTTTCTTATTGATATTTTAATTACCTGTATCAGTCACTATTAATCATCAGTAACTAAACATGTGATAAATCAGCTGTTATTGAAAAGCGCACCAAAATTGTCCTACAAATTTCGTTTTAATTACCTCGAATTGAAAATCTTTCAAAATCGTCTTTTTTTCCAAATTATTTGTTACCCAACAGGTCATTCTATTGAAGATCGGAAAACAATTTTCTACGGTTCGATCTGGATATTTGCATCGCGTGTTTCAACGAACCTTTTCATTTTTCGTTCTCGAGATCAGCGTGACACAAAGTATGGAATTTGGATGGCGAGTGAGAAAAAGATATAATAATAATAAAAAGATTCGAAGGAATATATAAATATAATGCTAGAGCATCCTATTAATATAACTCCCGAAGGAACACATGAGTGCTGTGCTTCGCGCTGCATTAAAAATTAAAAACGAATAGAAATTCAATAATTTACTTTAAATCGAATATGAAACATATCTTTCTCATAGAAATGTCTTGTTTCAATATCATGCTTTCCTGTTGAATATTTTACTGTCACACCATCAAATTCCCCAGGACAATCATTCCGACCGTGTGAACGAACAGCTTGAAAGGTCTGAAACGGCTATAAAACGGCTACCATTTTAAACACTATATTCGTCGTTTTCTGAGCTGACGGAAAACGGCGTCTTTTTTCAATGTTTTAGATCGTTTTTACGCCGTTAACGCACCGTTTTCTTGGACATGGGTCATCGCGATAAAAATCGAATATGATGCTTCCTATAACATACAAACCAAGGAGTATCAATAAAACGAAATATATATTTGGTACTTTTTTAACGTCGAGTTCTAGAATGAATGCGAGTGTAATTATTCCTGTAAATGTGGTTGATTTCTCAAGTTACATCCAGACCCTCAAATTTATATTTAGTTCCTCAATAACATTCTTTGTATGAGCGACGTATGATCACCATGAATATATAATATTGAGTGTGCTTTTTTCAAGTGTAATGCAAATTTACTTTAATAAGTATCTGCTACTTGGTAGAAGGTCAACTAATAGAGTAAAATAATAGCTATTAGTAAATAGTGGATGGAATATTATTGACTGACGTTTTTTCGTAATTTCGATAAGATCACTTGATGCATTCTATATACAAAGCCTATGTCCATACGATTCAAATATAACACAAATCATAATGGAAACTTGATTCCTGATAGAAAGTGTCTATTGTATAAAGGTTTTTTTTTACAATCAAAATCAGATGACTATTATACATAATCTTCAATGATTTAATATGAATTTTTTTCAAAGGGGTTTTTGATTATACCCAGGAGAATCATTCCGACAGTAGGATCCTATCGGATCCCGACAAGGGCTAGACAGTGAATATACCGAATACCATATATGTTTCAATAAAACCGACAAAATTTTATGGGATTCCTGGACACGGACTTACAGTCGGATTCTTGGTATTGGATCCAATCGGATCTGATGTTGAATTTTAACGAAATCCAATTCTAACTAATCACCCTTGCGCTCTGATGGCTCAAAATGCTTATTTGATCGTGAATAAGAAAGTGATTTTTTCCGTCGGAACCAAAAATAGGTCCGCGCCCAGGAATCCTATCGGGGAGTCGGATCCCATAGGATTCGATAAGATCTGTTGTCGGATTCATTCATCTGGGTAATTGACAAAGATTTAGTTATTTTCGTTAGTATTATTCTATGACGGATGAATAAATTTGATAGCATAAATTTATTATTTACCTACTAATAGACTATTTACAGAAAGATATCCGATTGGAGTTCTATTTAAATGTTGATAACAGGATATCTCTTTCGATACTCTGATAGAAATTATTCTTGCATACAACTAAATTAAATTCAAAGCGTGCTCTAGGCGATATTGATTATTTAGTTGCAAAATCTCATGCATAAATAGTCTAATATATATGTTTATTTTGGTGCAAAACATGACCTTCTTGACATCCTATTTGTATTTAAGGTGAAATATACTGAAGTGCCTATTCAATCGATGTTACTAAGAGTATATTTTATTGGAGAATTACATCAATAAAAGCAACACTTTTTCTAGATTTGGTAGTGATTGTTCATTTATACTCTATTGTATTGTAATAAAATAATGAATATTTGTATTCAATCAAGGACAGTGTAGATTTTACATTTAGAAATTGAATTAAGAGTATATTCTGCAATTAATTTCAAGGGCTATTCTTTCTTAGATAAGTATGTATTTGTCAAAGTATTTCATGCAATAAACTGAATTTTCATTCAAAAGATAATTGAAGCTGGCAAGTAGTTAAGCTAAATAAATCTTGAAAGCTATACACAAAAAATAATAAAATCAATTACATTAAATAGCGGTTCAATTGATGAACTCATCGTACAACTAATCTTTCTTTTGCTATTCAGTCAAATAGGAAAGCTTGAGATGTTCATGCTTATTTCCAAGATACTTTTACATTCCATGCGTATAGATGTATCACAACGTAAACTATATTCAACATTGTCTGTAATAGAAATATGCATCTGTATTTTATTATTGGAGGTCTTAGATAAACATATACCAAATTTCTAAATAAATAAAACCTCGAAATGTTTAAAATACCTGAACACCGTATAGCATTTTCTTGAGAGAAACAGAGAGAGATGGTTCCACTGTAATACATCATTTTATAAGAGGAATTTTTTGACTAACTACTTTCATTAGAAATGCAATCTGAGTGCTAATAAATATGAAGAATTTAAAATTAATATAACTTGATTGAACATAAATATGAGTACTATCACGTAAATGAAAAATATCTGAAATCTGTATATCTGATTGCGTATGTCGCCTAGCTATAATTTAGTCGCATAGTTCTCATTAATACGAACTTTTCAAGTCGACATCTAACATTTACCAAAATTTTAATAATCAAACACGCAAAAACAATATTTGAACATTTCCGTAGAAGTCATTTATCTTGCGTGTGAATATTTGTCAATATAAAATTCATTCATCATCTCGCATGATTTGCCTAAAAATCCATAAACAATATTTATTGCATATATATTTACATTACAGATAATGTGCGTGATTATTTATGAGATCCTCTTCTCTGCTAGAATAATATGAGCTATTAAACTTTAGAAAACGACGTATCATAATTGGATTGATCATACAAAAGAAATAACATTAGCACATTAAATGTCATTTATTAAAAAGTACTGAATAGATGGGTGTTAAACAATATATTTTATATATAAAAACAAAAGCATATCGTCATATTTCAATGATCATATTACAAAGAAAATCTATTCAAATATAATAGAACAAATAAATAACAAAACGAATATATTATTATTATTATCTCCTCACTTATCGTTTATGAAAAATTACAAAAACACGAGCAAATATTCTGTCTTTTTTTCTGTTTTATAATAAAATTCGATATGCATATATTTGTTCCTATCTGAATAGATAATTATATATGAATATGAATAAAAAAATAGCACAAAAAAAAACAAAAAGAGGAAAAAAATATATATGAATATAATTATTGAAGCGTCTCGGTTATTTATTTTGATCGGCACGCGGTTGCAAATTGGCCGTACTTTTATTGAATGCAGATGCTGATGAACCTGTTGAATCAACTGATGTCATTTTATATAAACGTGGCGATGAGCCACGATTTGTAGCTTCTTCGCGTGAACGTAATGCTTGCAAACGATACCAACGTGGTTTATCATCAATTACACTAGCGTCTAACAATTCAGAAGAAGAAAAAAACTATCATAAGAGAAAACGCAAAAATATTTATTGAAAAATACCTTTCAAATCAATGGTTACTTGTCCGAGAAAATCATTTGCTTTAAATCGATCATAATCCCAAACAGTAAATTCAAGCATTTTATATTGTAATTCTTCTCGATGCATATTTCCATAGATAACAGTATAATCCCATAGAGGATTTAAATTTTTCGAGATGTGTTTCGTTCGACGTTTATTTTCTTGACTAGAATAACAAAAAAAGATCAAGATTATGTCGAGTGAACATTTTCATAGACTAAAGAATATTTCCAGGTTCATTCATAAAACATGATATTCAATCTATTCAAGATAGTTATAGAAAAGAAAAAAGTTATTTCCTTCCTTTGAACGGATTATCACCGATGTACAATCACTACTAGAGATTGTCTCGTAAGATGAACATTCTATTATCATTTGCTAAGGCTCATCTTCTCAGTTATAAATTAAATAAAATACTCAATTGAAAGAAATATAGTTTTCAAAGAATCTTTAGCACTTGTCGTATGTACCGAATGATCTAACTCATTTTATCTTTTATTTTATTCTATATATATATTTTTTTTTTCTAACTGAACACAAATCAAGTCGTAAATCATTTGCATTCAAATATACATGATAAATAACTACCTTTTTTTCTGTTAGTTGCATCAGAACAAAATTTAATTTAATTTTAGCAATGATTTATCTACTCTATTATATGCTTACTCTCGTCCTGGTAGTAGATACACTTTAACAAATGGATCAGAATAACCATTTGTATCTTTTGCAAGTAAATTTTTCGCTTTAATTATTCGTATAACCAATTGTTCACGTTCACTATTATGTCCAATTTGTAATTCAATATCGCCAACATAATCATTTGCACGTATTTCAATTGGCTAATTAAATAAATAGAATATTAATTATGTTTTATTTCGAAACCGAAAGAAAAATAAGAAACTTACTGGATTGGAAAAATCAACAGATTTGGTTTTTTTCTTTAAAAATTTAAATGAACCTAAAATTGAGATCAATTTATCTGTCGTATGTTTATTATGACTTATGAAACTACCTCCAGTGGAACCTCTCGGTCGTCGTTGTTCTTCGGATGGCTTAATAAAGCTGTGTAAACGAGTTGATGCATCTACTGTGGCAGTATTATTATTATTATTATTATTTGAAGATACATTTAGTTTAGTTTCATGAGATAGATCTTTATTCGGAACATTGGATACTTCATTTGTTGTCATTAAACTACTTTTTCGACTAGTGGGCGAACAAAAGTATTGCGACAGATTATCACTTTCATCAGATTCATTCGAGTTGCGTCGATCAACACTTTGACTACTCGCAACTCCATTTAAACCTGGATCATTTGGTAACAAACTATTACGAACTTCATATTTTCGAGGTGGTTGTGTTATTTGTGTTGAAATGGCCGAATCTTCATATAGAATTTTCTAAAATAAAAAAAGAATTTTTTTTTTTTTGAAGAGAACAAATTTTTTCTTTTCTATGACTGACATGTTCAGGTGTTGTTACAGATAATGATATTGGATTTTGTTCATAACGTTTCATTGAATGTGTACGTCCTTGTTCAGGTACATTATATGTGTCATTATGAATCGGATTTATATTATTAGTTGGCGATGCAGGCGCTTTCATACAATGTTCAACTGATTTTGTTGATGATGTACGGTGAAGTGATTCAACAGAGAAAAGACGTTCTTTTGAAGATATACTTTTCTTTCGAGTCATTGTAGGTAAAAGTAATTGATCGGGTACATCATTAGATTCCTTTGTTGATAATGGTATCACGGTGGATAGAGATTTAAAAACTGCATTATTTGCTGAATTTTGCTGGGAATGTTGTGTTGTATCCATGGAATGTCTTCGTTGAACAGTTTGATCAACGGTTAATGATGAATTCGATAAGACTGCAAGGCGATTATTTGATGTAATACTTGAGGGTTTATGAATTTCAATTAAAGGTGAAGTTGTTGGTATTACATGTTGACTAGATATAAAACAATTTTTTCTTATTTTTAAATCATTATTATTATTCTAGCATCTTTGTTTTATTCACCTTCGAACAACAATTTCAAATTCATCTTGAATTGAATTCATTAAATTTTGAACAAATAAGGCACTCTTCCCACGTAATGATACTCCACCAAGTTCAAGTACTTCATCACCTATATTCATTGTCAAATTTTAAAAAAAGACATTTTTTAATTATTTAAGATGAACTCGCCTTCTTGTACAGCAATTTTTAATATATTATAATTTTTATGATGCTTATCTATATATTCAATGCATGCTGTGACTTCAATACAATTTGGTAATGAATGACCACCTGTTATGCGTAGGCCAAGGTTGGCATTATCTAAAAGCATAAGAATAAATTAAGCTGCTGAAAAATATATAGATTAAAAGAAAAATACTTTTTTGAGCTGTATTCCGTCTATCAAGATTTAAAATTAATTTTGATACTTGAAAAGGATAAGACATTTCTGTACTGGTACTCTAGAAAATTAATTTAATTAATTAAAAGTAGTGTTTTTTGTTTATTCAAAATTTTAATAAATTGAAAAGTAAAATAAAACCTTTTGTAATTTTGGACGATAAGCAGTACTAGTTGTTGTGGCTGTTGTTGCTACTGGTGAAGGTAATACAATTGAAGAAGGATTTGGCAATGTTGGTGATGTAGCAGTTGGAGTCGATTGTCCATTGATATATGTTGAACTTGTATGATAGTTATTAGGTGAAGATGAACCTTTTTTCTTAAGTTTCTTTTTTGTTTTCATTGTTGAATTAAGATTTGATATCGGTGGTGTATTTGTTGTTTGATCTTTTAATTGTTTCTTTTGTGTTTTAGGAAAATATATTCTATCAAATGATGGTGATTGATTTGTTGTATTAAATAACATTCGATCATAATTAATATCATTATTAATATTAATTTCAGATTCAGTTTTTGAACGAGATGCTCTTTTCATCGAGCCCATAGGATCATTCAGATCGATTTCAAGTAAATCGCATTCATCATCTATATTACTGTTAGACATTAGAACGGTTGATCGTACAGCTGGAAGACAAAATCGGGATTCCGAATTAGTTCGACGCAATTGAATATTATCCGTCGCTAGTGGTACTGTAGGCAAATTGCGTTTTTGTCGATGAATTGGTATTATTCGCTAAATCAAGAAAATCTGATTATTCACTGTTATCCATAGAATAAGAAAAAAAATCGCATATTCACTGTAATTCTCATTAAAAAAAAAGCTTGTACGATTAATGTGGGCGGAATGTTGTTTTAAATATAAAGAGAAGACATCGCACGGAGTTATTTTATTAATTCCATGAATATTTTAGCATATCTTTATCAAATATATACTGGAAAAGAAAATCTCTCTTTCTATATATATATATATACATGTATCGTAGCCAATCTAAATAAACTAGCTATTTATTTTTGGCGCCATCCAATTCTATTGAGAAATGAAAACTAAGAACGATAAATATACCTTGCTATGACTTGACGCAGTTTGATGTAATGATCGAGTATCTGACGGATATAATTCGGTCGATTTTTTTGCTGCTATAAGTAAATCAGTTAGATTTTCTCGTATGCCCGATGAACGACTGAGACTTCCTCGACGATTATTTGTTAATATAGGTACTGTAATAGGAACGCTAAGAGGATGTTGAGATGACGTTGAAGTAGAACAAAGAGACGAAGATGATTGAATATAACGTTCATCTATTGAGGGTGACTCTATTTCCATTTCAAGAATTGAATCTATGTCGATTTCATCAACAGATAATGTTGATGGTTGTCGTAAATTTGTTACTATTGGATTTATCTCTATAGTATTCATTTTTTGTGATGATACTGGAAAGTGTCGAGATAAATTAGCTATAGTTTCTTCTAATTCTTTCACATGATCACGTTCATAATGATCATCTTCTTCGATATATTCATCGATTTTATACGATGGTATTGATGCTTCTGTAATTTTAGCAGCTATTATATTATTATCAATTGTTGCTATATATGGACTCGGTCCTTGATAGAAAAAATCATTTTCATCGATTTCTGTTAAATTATTAATACGTGTTTTCACTGGAATTGACATCATCAACGATGTCACTGCTGATTTTGATTCAAAGAGTGGTGATTGACAATGTTGATTTTCTTCATCGTCTGCTATTTTTTGGCCTTGATTATCATTCATCAATTTTGTGTCGTGATGACTTACATAGAACATATTATCACGAGTAGGCGAATTTTGTTTTACTAGTTCTTCATCAATTTTCGTGACATTATCATAGATTTTATCTTCTTCGTCTTGATTAAATTCTATCGGTATAGGAGATAATGACTCTCTAGTTGGCATAATCTAATACAAGAAAACAAAGCCAATGATTTTGATATATTGTATGACGTTATCTATAGACATGTTAACTTACAGGACAAGTATTGCTTTGTGTTAGTCGTGCAACTTCTTCATTGTCTCGACATTGAAAACAAATCAGTATATTTCCCTGTTGTTGTTTGTTACACACTTGGCACCGATAAATAGTTATTAATGTTGATTCTGGTGTAGGTGATGAGATTTCTCGGTCGTCGAGTCTGTTAATAATAGAATAGAAAATGGTGAAGAAGTAAATGCTGTGAAAAATCAGTCATCATAAAAATAAAATATATAATCAATGAATTAAAATTTGCCCCATGGACCCTTTTTTACTTGATTTCTCAAATGAAAAGATGTTTTGTGTATGTTAGCAAATAAGTCAAATGAGAAGAGGAGAAAACAAATATCCTAGTTGTTACTATTTTTATGTAATCTTTTATAATTGGCAGTTTCATGGATAGAGCAGACTTTTCTCTTACTTTTTTTTCTCATTAACTTATAGTTATTTGCGTGATCACTAAATATAAATTTATAGAATTACAAACTATCTGAAGAATGCTAGTATGAAGATAATAAAATGAAACAATTTTTATTTTATCGTTTTGTTCGGCATGCATCATTTTCTAACAACATGATTAACAAAAACATCTATGTAAATATTTAAATAATGTGTTCAAATATTAAAAATTAATTTGCCAAACCGATTTCTCTCTCGTGAGATACACTAAAACATGCATAACTAATCTACTTACGTTTCATTATCATCATCATTATGAATTTTATCGTCGTGCACATATTTTCCCGGTTTCTCACTATTAAAACTACTTGTTGATGTTGATGATGATGATGATGATGATGACGATGTTAAGGACGAGAAGGATGCCGACACTATTGATGCTGGCGCTGAATGTGTCGAAGGAGCAACAACCGATGGTCCGGATGATTGCTGTTCATCGACAATTCGAGCTCGTCGTAATACATTTGCGATATGTTCTTGTTCTTCTCGATTTAAATGACTTAAATCAAGTTCAGCAGGTGATGCTGGTGGCGGTGGTATTGACGGTTTTACTAGTCCCGTACTACGTACACTATCCATTGATATAGGCCGTGAGAGACCCATTGTTGATGATGGATTCTTTTGTAAATGTTCACTGAAATGTGGTTGATCATTTGAGGACGTCGAAGAATAATGATAATGATTAGCTGATCTTGGTTTTAAAGACGATGATAAGGCGGGAGAAGATGTCGACGGTTGTGGTGGTACAGGTGGAGTTAGGTCGACCGCCACATCTTGCACCCACTTTTTCAATGAACTCAACATTCAGTTAAAAGAAAAGGGGTGGATGGCGAGCGAACAACAGGAGACACAATGACGGGTAATGCGGTGCCACGCCACAATCATATTAATTACGTATTCTCTTTTTGTGCTATTTATTGCACAGTAGTACTATCTTGTCGCGTTTTATTTTGCTCTTCTCTCTCTCTTTCTCTTCTCTTTCATAATACTCACAAGTTCAACTAGCAAACTCACGCATGCATCTGTCTTTGAACGCGATCGTTCGTTTGCTTTAGTTGCTCGATGTGTTTCCCTCATTTTCCCCGTCTAGTATGCTTCTCAGCTCTGATCTATCATCGTCCTGTTCTATTTTCCGCTCGTGTGCTATACGTCTTTCATCAAACCACATCACATTTCTTTGTCGGTTCTAATAGTAGTATATTTTTCTCATTTTTTTTCTTCTTTTCTTCATCGTTTCTTTTTTCATGCGTAACATTGAATGCTAACATTTTGCAAAAAAAACTATTGATATGGGGATAGGAAAAAAAGAGAAAAATGATGATGAATGCTCGTCAAAGAAAAAGGCTCGTGAGAATTCTCGGACACTATTTTTCCTTATATCTATCTGCATGTGAGCGTTCACTCTTTTTTTTGTTCCTCAATAAGAACTTCCTGCATGAGCAAGCAATCGCAATAATTAAGAGAGAATAACAATGATGATGAACTACTTAACTTAATGCTAAAATCATCAGCTTGTAAATAGATCGAAAAGAAAAGGTCATCAGGAAATCAGAGAATATTAAATCGTAATCATCGGTGTTAATAATCAGATGGGAATGATGATTGCATTCAAGGGAACAATACAATCGAATGTGTTTGTTTTTCTCTTTTATGCAAAAAGAATTTCCTATAGAATATAAAATAGTGTATTTGAATGAAATAGAAATGATTATTATTCAATATTTTAATAGAGTCAAATGTAATATTTTTGTATATATTTTCCATTGATTATTGTATCTTATTACTTTCAAAAATAATATAAAAAAAAAGAACAAGCAAAACAAGAGCAAGATATGAGATTTCCTTGTATATATTACAATCAACATTTGTCAGTCATATAAGTTAAGCTAAATATGAAAGAAGAAAAGAAAAAGAAAAAGACTAAATCCAATTATCAATAATAATTTGTTCTCTTCGGTGGGCTTCTTTTCTCGCCTTTCTTTGATATATATTTTTCGTTTAAATTACATGAGAATACATATACAAGGCAAGATAAGGAAAAAGTCCGTTTATATATAGTAGTAGTAGTAGTAGTAGTAGAAAAAAGAAAGCATCAATAATAGCAGCAGCAGCAGCATCATCAGTAAATAAGCTTAACAAAAAAATGCATACACACAAAAGACAAAGAGAGTACTTGTTCTTTTTTTTTTTAAATTTCCATCATTATTTAAGCACAGAATTCTGCAACTACAAAAAAACAAAAAACAAAAAAGTAGAAGAAAAAAATCAATTCTCATCGAAAAAAAGACGAAAAACACGCGATTTAGCACAAGAAGAAAAGTGTGTGAGAGACAGTAAACGAGATTGCATTGAAGAACAACACAACTTTTCCATCATACGTTTGTCTCACTTTCTTAATGCGTATTAATATTTGGAATAAGACTAAAAATAGGATAATGATAAACAAACATGCAATTAATTATATACTCAATACCGATTTTGATCGTGTATAATAAGAGTGTGTGGGCAATGAAGTAGTATTGGTTAATTGGGATTTGCCACGATATGGTTGATTTGAAGATACTTTTAATATAGCTGATGATACTGGATCACGATTATCGCTATCAGATATAGTTAATGCTGTTCCAAGATTGTTATTATTATTATTTGTTATTGTACTTATATATCGCCCACTCGGGTACATTGGACTATTATTAAAACAAAATATTACTTTAGAATATAAATAATAAAAAGAAATCTATTTCAGTGAAACGATTCCATTGTTTTTTTAATCTTTTCGAATGAATTTCTAGGTCAATAACTTTCGGATTTATTTTTTTCTTCGACTAATACTGTTGCAGCTAAATAAGAACTCATGCAACAATATTATGTTTCCAGGCATTTCAATTGTCAAATATTACAATTATATTCTCTCGCTTCATGATCAATATTACCACGTTAAGGGATTATCACTTTGAAGAGAAAAAAGAACAAACAATAACGAATAATAATACTCGTACGTTTTCATTATTGATGTTGCTGATGATACATAAGAACGCGGTTTCCGTGTATTCGAAGGTGGTATTATATTGGAAGATGTATTTGGCATGGGTCCATAACTACGACGTACACCAGTTGATGGTCCCATGGTCATTGAAAGATTTTGAGCTGGCATAGTCCCTACTGAATTCATTGGTGTATAAGTACGTTTGTATGTTATCGGAGGATTGAATCTGTGAAAGAAAATCTCAGATAGAATGTTAGAAGAAAAAATAATAAATTCAATAGAAAGCAGAGTTTAGCGCTCATGTTTCAATCTATAAAAATCCATTCATGCAAAAATCACATATATGTATATATGTATATTATAGAACAGGCAGGGATAGGAATGGCTAATGGAATAATTGATTAAATAACAGCAAAAGGAATGATCAAATGTAGATGATGAAAGCAATTTTTTGTCCTTTTTATAAAGACACCTGTGTAACAGAGCTGTTGTAAACATAGTAGATTCATAGAATTCATCAGTATTGATAGAAGTTGCATTCACTCGACGATTATATGCTTGAAGTGGTGTCACTTGTTCATCATCACTGGCCGATGTTGCAAATAAAGGTCTTGTGACGATACTACAAATAGGTATTGTTCTTATTCTAAACCACACACATTCTCTTATCATTCTACAGGCAACTAAGGAGCAAAAAAGAAACCTTCAACGAGCAGTAACGACCGAGACCACGAAAGAAAAAAGACTTCTTCGATATCATTTATATACGTAGATATACTTTCATGATCAATCAAAGATAATAACGTCACCCATGCGATAATCAATTATTCTCTAGTACCTATAAGTCCTATCGCCATTGGCGATAGTTTTATTGTTATTATGTGTTCGAATTTGATGCAATTGTAAAGCTTTTTTTGTTGGAAAAGTTTTGTTATTAATACATTGTTCACATTTCATAAATGATTGATGCGGATGATTAGCTTTATCGGAATGTTGATTTTTCATATGTTTGTTAAACACCAATGATGACTGATAAGTTTTAACACAATATTTACATCTAAATTATTATTTTTTTGTTGAAACATACAAAATGTACTTTTCACACGATCTTGATTATCTTAACAGCTTAAAGACAAGTAAATAAAAAAAACCTTACGTAAGACTCGATGTTGCATTTGTATTTGGTGGAGCCCAAGTCGGTGCTGGTGTTATATGATGATGTTGCATACGACGTGCTTTTATTTCGTTTAATCGATCACCTTGTGTTATTTCCCCTTCATTCTCTTCCTAAATTGATTTATGAGAAACAAAATTTTCAAAAAACTGAAAAATTGAAACAAATATAAACGAACTTCATTGTGATTATTGTTATCACCAATGGAATAACGAAGTGGATTAGGACCAATTGTATCCATAGATGAATTAGTACCAAAATAGGATGTATATCGTGGTCGATCTTTAATGCGAAATGTATCACCTAATGACCAAAGCCAAGCTTGTTTTCTATAAATATTAATAAGAATTACTCTTTTTCCTATTCTCAATCAATCAAATTTTCTCTTTACTCTTCGAGAAAATTTTGTTGTGGTCCAATTACTGATCCTGGCCGACATACTCTCAGCCAAGCAATAACTTCGGCTGCTGTGAATTTATAATGCTTCATTAAATATGCTCCGATTAATGTACCCGTCCGACCGAGACCCGCTAAATGTAAAATAAGATAAATAATAATAATAATAAATTCTATTTACTATTTATCAATCGATAATATACCTTTACAATGAACGGCAACAGCACCTTTTGCTTGTTCAACTATGTTCAAAAATTTTAATGCAATTGCATCACTGGGCGTACTTCCGTCATTGAAAAATAATTCAAAATGATCAAAACCAGCATCGACAAATCGTTTTGAATCATAGATTTTTTTATTTAATCGTACAATAGTTGACACATTACGTTTTCGAAAATAAGTAAAATATGCTTCGGGTGCATGTAACGGATACCCCTATAGAGATAAAAACAAGGAAACATAATAAGGTGCAGAATTTTGTTTTGCTTTTGGATATTTTTTTTATCAACATACATTTTCTATTTTACTTTTCGCATGTGGACCAGAAAAAGCAAGTAATTTACGAGGTACAATCCAATTTAGATCTCCATTTTCAACTTTCTATTAATAACGAGAAAATCCTTAAAGTTTTGCTTAATTTCATTCTTATTACTTCATAATGTTCATATTCATCTAGATCGAAATTTTCAAAATCGAAAAAACCATGAAGCATAGCCTTTAAATAAAAAATAATAATTAATTAGAGAAACGATCGATAAAGATCAAAATAAAATATAGTTTACCTTGTAAAGACCTTGTAATGTATCAAGTAAGGTAAGATTATACGATGATGAACCAAGTGATGCATCTCGAAAAGGTAAAAATGGATGAGCAGCATTGATACCGCTCACTAATGGTTTGTATGCTTCTTCAGGTGTACGTTTTAAATAAATAATCTAAAATTAATAAAAATGAATAGGACGAACATAAAAAAGGACACCATCCTTACCGAATAAGCAGCTATAAGAAAAGCTGCATTAGCTCTTTTCTTTGGATCAAATGTCGTAAAATGAATAATTCGTTTGTGTGCTAATGTAGAATTCTAAATCGAAAAATAAAAAGGATTAGAAAGGAAAAAATTTTCTTTTAAGTTTTGGTGGTTTGCTTTTTACATTTAACTTTTTATTTAATTTTGTACAAAATCGATGAACAACAGCCAAATTTAGTGGACCGAAATCGGCATAAAAACTTAAAGAAGAAAATTCGCTTTAGATATAGATAAATGCTTCTTTTTTTCTACTTTTCATAAATAAATTCATCATCAATACAAAAATAGTGTGTATTTCCAGTTGATTTAGGTTTTATACGTAGTGTAGCAAAATACAGTCGGTCTTTAAGTATTTCCGATGCGCTACCGATAATGTCGGTTTCGCTACCATTACCTCCAGCACTGCCATCGATCATTGGTTTTTATTGAGAAGAAATTGTTTTATTGGATATATAGTCGATTTGTTAACAAATTCATAGACAAAACAAGAGTACGAAAAAGAGAAAGACTAAAAGAAATAATCAAATAGTTGAATATATTGATTAAAATATAAAGAAAAACATTTAATAGTAATAATAATAGTAATATCTACCTAAACGAAATAGAAAAAAGACGAAAAATATATTTTAAAACAATCAAATTATTTTTAATCGATTCCTATAGTTCTGTTGTAGGGAAACAAGAGAAAGAAAAGAAAAAGAACGAATCAGCAGCCGTTGTTAAGCGCCATTAACTATGTGAATGGTCTCAACTCTGTATTGATCATTCGATATCATGTGTCAAAATAGTAGATTTTTTATTTTTATTTTTATGATTATATTCAAACATGCAATATTCGTATATTATTAGATTCAGTATTCTTAAAAACAATTCAAAAATCTTAAGATGTCACTAGATGTTTCAAACAAAGTAGAATAAATATATTAATTATTTTGTCGGTGTATTAGAAAATCAAGCAAGAAATGTAATTTATCTTGTTGATAGAAATTGATTTCCGATAATTAATTCTGTCAGATATGATTAATCACCGGATATGCGATACAAAAAAAGAATGATGATGACGTCGTGTCCTAACAATAAATCTGAAGTTCTAGAGTAATCAATGACGTTTCTCTGTTGAGAACAATACTTTTTCGTTCACTCAGATTGTTAATTGAGATATTATAGAGGCATGAAAAATCAAAATATATTCCCTATTCGAATTCGACTCTATCATGTCAAATATATAACTAACTAGATCTAAACAAAAGACTTACGAATAATCAATAAACAACGAACGAGACTATCTTTTGCCTTGTAGAAATTCTCTTTGTTTTGCTTCGGGACATATTTTCTCTTGTTGACCTTAACCAAAAGTATGACAAGAGGAAAAAGAAAACGTTTAGTAAAGGATTAAATAGTCAACAATCATATTCTACTGATGAAGTGCGAAATAGGATATTTCTGTTCATACTTGATGTAGGTTGATTTCAATTCTACATTTCACGCTCTAACATAGCCTGTCATGAATAGGTTTTTTCTTTGAAAAGCTCGTATTTTGCGTATTATTAAGTTTTTTTTTATATCACATTTAAATAACTATATTTGATTAAAACACATTTCGATGATATTGTATTGATTTAGTGGAAACACGATTATTCATAGAGTTTCGATGAAAAATTTGATAACTAAATTCTATGTTTAAAAGTTATTTTTACCGGATAGATCAATTTTGAAAAAAACTTTCCTGCGATGATTTAAATCATTAGCTCAATATCTATTTGTATGAAAACTTGTAATGGTTAAGAAGGACATAATAATTGTATTAGAATAGTTTTTCTCTTCCGTTAGTTAAAATTAATTATTTGTTTAACGACGTTTCGAAGGATACTTCCTTCTTCGTCAGGTATTTTCATTTCAAAAAACAACAAAAACACAAACAATAATACTGATTCACAAATGAAGAGCACACTTATATATATGTACGAAAAGGAAAGTTCTTTTTGTCCTTTTCTTCTTCTTGAATGTTTAATAGTGGAACGGACGAAGAAGAAAATAACTGAAATTTTCTCTGTTCCAGTGTTACCGTCTTGTTGTCGTCCGTTCCACTATTAAACATTCAAGAAGAAAAGGACAAAAAGAACTTTCCGTTTCGTACATATATATACGTGTGCTCTTCATTTGTAAATCAGTTTTATTGTTTGTGTTTTTGTTGTTTTTTGAAATGGAAATACCTGACGAAGAAGGAAGTATCCTTCGAAACGTCGTTAAACAAATAATTAATTTTAACTAACGGAAGAGAAAAACTATTCTAATACGATTATGAAAACTTGTGTGATCGATTTTAAATGAACAAAAAAAAATCTAATATGTATGTCGCCTATTTTTCTTAATATAACAACGAAGTCGTTACTATGTGAAAGTAGATATACATGGCAAGAAAAGAATTTTCTTCTAGTTTCCAAGGCAAAAAGCCGATGTATTCAAGTAAATCCCTGTATTCAAACAAAAGGTAAACATGGCGAAGGACTATTATGAAATTCTTCAAGTAACTCGTATTGCCAAGGATGCTGATATCAACTCTTCGTAAGGATTAAATGAAAGATTTTAGTGAATCTTTCTGGTTTATAAATGTTTTATATAGATATCGTCGATTAGCACTTAAATTTCATCCAGCAAGAAATCCAGATGATTTAGATGCATTGTATAAATTTCATGATTTAGCCGAAGCATATGATGTGTTAAGTGATCGTATGTTTCAATTCATTTATATTCTATTTGATAAATAATTTTTTC
>OENM01000870.1:32869-54460 GCA_900239745.1 Rotaria magnacalcarata
AAAAAAAGACAGTATATTTGTTGAAATTGAAGGAACTGATGGGGAATGGACTGAAGATTATGTATTCCATGGAAATGCAGAAAAAATATTTCGAGATTTTTTTGGTGGTGATAATCCATTTATGGGTAATGATGAAAGAGAACATTTTCACAAATAAAACTCAATTTTGTACTTAGAATTTTATACAACTGCAGATCAAAATCGAAGTTTAGGTTTTGGTGGAATCGATGGACGTGGCCGAGTAAAAAAGGATCCGCCCATTGTACGCGATCTTTTACTTTCACTCGAAGATTGTTATCATGGTGCAATAAAGAAAATAAAAATAAGTCGAAGAGTAAAACAAAGAAATTTTCTTCTTCTTTTTCATTGTTATTCAAATTTTCTACGTATTTATTCAAGGTATTAAATGACGATGGCATAACATCAAATATTCGTGAGAAGATTCTTTCGATTTCTGTTAAACGTGGTTGGTTACCCGGCACAAAAATAATATTTGAAGGCGAAGGTGACCAAGGTCCAAATAATATCCCATCGGATCTTGTTTTTACTGTCAAAGATAAGCCACATCCTATTTTTCGTCGTGAAAATTCAGATCTTATTTATACAGCTAAAATCACCTTAGGATATGCATTAGTTGGAATAACATTACATATTGAACATCTTGATGGAAGAATTCTCGATGTACCAATTAATGATATTGTTAGGTAAGAAAAATGCATTCTTTTGAGAGAGAGAGAGAAAGAGAAAAAACAAGACTATACGAAATAACTTGTTTTTGTTCTAGACCAGGATATAAAAAACGTATACCAGGTCATGGTATGCCGTTAATGACAGATCCAGATAAATATGGTGATATAATTATTGATTTTGATGTTGAATATCCCATCGGATTAAGTCCTGATCAGAAATTGTTTATCAAAGAAGCATTGATTAATAATCTAAATAATAAAAAACAACAACAACAGCATGCAAATCATTTTAAAAAGAAGCATTTGTTTCATGAAGATTAATTAGACATTTTTAGACGTTTGTGTTTTTTGTTCGACTGTTCTTCTATCTACAGATATCTACTCAAAAATGGACATCTGGGTTTTTTTTTCATATCTACTACAGCAATAAAATCCTACTTGAATATTATGTATTGCGAAGATCGCGTTTTACAGTTTAGGAAATTTTATTTTAAAACATATTTTAGGATAAAGATTTGAACTACTTTTTTTCATTATACTTGAAATATTTTACTTTCAATGATTTTGTTTTAAGTGAAAATTCCAAGTTCATTTGTATGCCTAAACCGTGCTATTCTGTAAATAAAGATTCGTATTTCGATCTACAAGCAAATAGGTACGATGAACTGAATGAAGAATGCTTTCATTTTTATTTATCATTGTAATTCCTCAAAAATTATCAGTTGCTATACGGTAGGGGTGGACCATTTTTTTTCATGGACCTTAATTAATGACTTCCATTAACCATTAATATAAATGGTTAATGTTTTCTGAGAAACACTTAATTCATTAATATTAATGATTAATGAAAAACATTAACATTAATTTTTGAAATTAATTTTTCATTAATCATTAATATTAATGTTAATGTTCTTCATTGATATTAGCGGTTAATGGAAACATGAACCATTAGTGTTAATAGTAATGTTTTCGTTAATATTAGTGATTATATTTTCATTGATCATTGATATTAATGTTAATGTTTTCATTAATATTAGGTCATTAATATTAATGGTTAATATTTTCATGAAAACATGAATTATTCATATTAGTAAGTTAGGTTTTGCTAAGACAACATTATATCTACTATTTTCATGAAAACATTAACATTAATATTAATGATTAATGAAAATATAATCACTAGTATGAACGAAAACATTACTATTAATACTGATGGTGAATGTTTCCGTTAACCGTTAATATCAATGAAGAACATTAATATTAATGATTAATGAAAAATTAATTTCAAAAATTAATGTTAATGTTTTTCATTAATCATTAATATTAATGAATTAAGTGTTTCTAAGAAAACATTAACCATTTATATTAATGTTAATGTTTATCATTAACCATTAATATTAAATTAATGTTAATAGTCCACCCCTACTATACGGTTAACTTAGTCCATTGATATTTGACAATTAAGTTTTTCATTGATATCATTATCTAAAATTTGTGACATTTCATATTGCTCCCAGGGAGAAAAAAAACAGTTAGACTGCTAACAAATTATTATATATTCAAATCAAAATTATAATTGTTTTAAGAGATTTTGGACATTAGCAACGACTAAATCTCTTTTAACTCGAGTATAATTATTAACTTGTTGCATAAGAATCCGATTCTGATAGAAAATTTTCTATTCAGATAATCAAAGTGATTTTGAGCTATTTGACGTTAATATACACTATGTGAGTTCATGTAATCTCACTGTTGTTAAGTGAACCTTGAAGTGTTTGCATGGATGTTAAAAAACCTTCGAACTACTACGTGAAATTATGCATTTAATGGCATGAAGTTTTTCGTTGACACATTACCAGAATTACCGTTGGAATATCAACTAAGTTCCGTTTGAAGAAACGAAGTCTTAGAGTAAGTATTAATCAAATAAATCTTGAATTGATCAAAATAATTTATATGTAATAGAACGATGACTGCATTTTTTTTTCATATGATCAAGTATGACCGTGAAAGTAGGGCTACCATTCTTTTACATTTTTGTATAGTGATTGAAAGAATTAATTCTAGAAAAATAAACACAGCTATTGAAACTAAAAGAAACGGAAAAAGAAATTCTTTATACAAAAGGTTCTTTTTTCACGACGAAAAGAACATTTCTATCACACTCTCCGAAATCAAAAATGCTTTTAAACATGGCCATATTTACGTTTATAATGTAATAAACTGCATGCATAATATCAATTCTTTTAGTAGTACTTTTATTGTGACATAAAAATTAGACAAACATTATAAATTCACTCATAAATGAAAAATAATGTCAACTAGTATTACATTATATTCAAAAAAAAACAAATAGACGAAAGTCATTGTATTTTTATTTGTCATGCAAAAAGAAATTGAATTTTTAAATATTTGATAAATGATCAGATCGATATAAGAATGTATTAGTTATTGCTTTAGCTAAATTTTTGAGAGCAACTAATTTTGATTCACTCATCTTATCCAATGTGTTTTGTGCATAAACTTTTGCTTCATAATTAAATGTTAGTCTTGCCCAAACTTTTTCAATAATTGATAACCAATCGAAACGAAATGACATAAGAACTTTTAATGACTTATTCACTGTTTCTGGTAAATTCTTTGATTTAGCTGATCGGTCTGATTCTAGTAACGTACGAAACGGTTAAAATTTTCGTTGATTTTTCATTGTTTCATGTAAATTCGTGTTTGTTCTTGTCATAAAAACTTAATTTTGTCCGATAAGTACCAAACGTTTTTTCAACACTCGATGCAAGATGGTCTATTTTTGATTTGACTAAAGGCAATGCATTATAAATCGTAATTTTATATGCTAACCACACGTATGTCAAATAGCATTCATCAATAATTCTATTATTAATTTCTTTATTTCCGATGCATGCTTTTGATTGATGAAGATGAACTAATAATCGGTATCATTCTTCCATCGCTTTTGGAATTTGATCTAGACATTCAGAAGAATTGGAATAAAAATTTTCTTGTTGAACTATACGAATGGTTCACTTTTGATAAGGCCAATATCAGTAGCAACTAGAAATAGTATTACTGATAAATAGTAATTAGTTGATCCCCACCAACTATTCGTTGAAATGTTCATTGTATCATTTGTAAATAAACGATTAGACCTAAATAGCCAACCGAATTGTGATGGTAATGCAAATAGAATATTTGATGCATTTGATGAAGCACAAAATGGCATCAATGGCGTTGTTATTGTGATTAGAATTTTATATAAACCAAGTCTATGAAGATAAAACCATGGATCTATTAATCGATATTGAAAAGATGAACTATTTACTAATGAAAAATCTTCTAGAGATGAAGGAACTAGATGCTAATCTGGTGGATAGATATTGACTTTATTACTATCATCGTAGTCATTGATATTGATAATAAAAACTAAAAATACTGCTACAACGAAGATGAACTTATGTATTTAGTAGAATATCAGTGTGGATAGTATCAATTATGCTTAGAAGCTACATTACATGCTATCTTTTATATACCATTCGATTTAAGATAAAATATAACGTAAGAATTTGCTTATTATGTATATATTCTATTTTTGAAGAAATCGTGCTCTTTTGCTCCCTTGTACCATTAGTACTAATCGCCCGGTATTAGGAATTTAACAGTTTTTGTAGTGGAATTTAAGGTATTCTACAATGAAAATGATTCAAAAACAACAACAACAAACTCAATAACTGGAAGATTAATAGACGTTGATAACTATACTCACAATGAGGACTACACCAAATAAGAAATCCTACTTGACTTTCAGTATCTAGAGGATGAATAGATCTCAATTGAAAATCGAAATCGTTAGTTAACAGCTACTATGACATGTTTTTCTTTTGACATGTAGCACATACGATATTTAAATAATTGTATATTTTCTTGGTCTTCTTTCTATAACGAAGATATTCTCACGTTTTCGATCTAAACGACGAAGTAGATGAAAAAAATAAGTTTTCTTTGTTTCCTTAGTACAATATTGATTTTATGCAGTGTTCTATTTAATAGAATTATCTTGAATTGCTCAACTTTGCCGACAAATTGTTGACATTTAAGAACTACAAATGCAATTTCATAACTTTTTAATTAAGAATATTTATAACTACGATTTAACCACATAAATATATTTCATATATAAGTTTTATCATTTGAACTTGTGCATTTATACAACGTACTATTGTTCTCTTATTACCAAGAAGCAAACTTCTATCGACAAAATCTATTTTAATCCTTTTTTTAATAGCCTAGCAAAATTTTCTTATTTTACCATGTTTTGTGTTCTATTTAAAGAACTCTTGATTCGGTTAATTATTTTAAATTTACAATAACGAATAATAATACGTCAGTTGCATTTTAAAATTGCACACAATATCTCGTAAGCAGTCAGAGGAAAAAAGACCTACTGGTAAAAAAGTCTTGTCATACAGAAAACAAATTCTATTCACTATATTTGAAATAGTAAGCATATGACAAAGACAATAACAAAACTACAGTAATTACGGAAATATTGCGAACATGATTAAGCATGTAATAAATTCTTGTTTTTACTGGTTTGGTTCAATAGTAATTTCGGCTGTATTCAAAATTCATCCATGGAAACAAAAGTGCTACTAATTTTAAAATTATCGTCAGCTTAATTCAGATTCTGCATAATTGAGTACAACAAGAAGACAACTACGCATTTGGTTCATTTCATTTTATCGCCTTCGAATAAAGCATTATTTTTTTTAATTGCTCAGTAGTTGAACAAACATCTCTTTTCGTTGCTTATAAACAAACTTAGCCCCTACTCTAATTATGCAATTGTATCACTATAAACAAAATGTTAAACGAAAATCTTATGTGTTTTACTTTTTACGAAATCTTCTGTCGTCGTGTGCGACAATAACATATGAGTAACATTTTAAATTGGAAGTCATGTTTTCTTTTTGTATTTTAGTTATTTTATTGTTGAGATTACTATGACGTTGAAGTCATAAAACAACCAAAATGACTAATTTTTATGTTTTAAAATGAAGAAAAAAAAACAATTGAAAGATAAAAATTTCATCTTTATTCTGATTGGTGATTGAAAAGGCAATGATAAAACGCAGGTAGAAAAATGAATCATGACCTATTTTATTTGTTCAAACAAAGAGAAAGAACGAAACAAGCAAATAAATTCTCACTCTCAAAGTTTTTTTTCTTAATACGAAATGATAAACAATTATTATACAAATCATGAAAATCCATTAAATGAAGTACGCAGTATTATTAGTCAAAAAAGTGCTGATGAATTAGCAAATTTAGTTAACAATGAAGATGAAATTGCAAGACTGATAGGAAATCTTGGTGAAGTATGACATTTATTTTAATATTATTGTTGTTTTCTATTGAAAGTATTTTTTTCAGATTCAACAAATGGAAACAATTAAAGAAAGTTTAAAGGAAAATGTAAAACGTTTAGCTTTACAAAATCTTGATAAAGAACCAATGCTCATACATGAAAAAGAGAAACTAGCGTCATTATGTGATGAAATAAATAGAGCAAAAAATGAATATAAATCAGTTCAACAGCAATATGGTAAACAAATTCAATAATTAATTTACGATAAAAATATTATATTCTTGCTTTTTTTTACTATAGACGAACAAATCGGCGAAACGAATCCAGAAATGATTTGGGTACTTTTACAAACAGCAGCATCTGAACTCGAACGATCTACTGATGTAAAGAGAGTTAATTTTTTATTTTACAAGTTTATATCTTCTTCTATCGTGAAGATCTTGCAAAACCTATCAGTAGTATTTATTATGAGCAATTCTACACTTAGATTAAGTTAGACTAGATGAGGTATTATTTTATCAGCGAAGACAAGGAGCATATAAAAAATACTTGAATTATGTTGTAGAGTAAAACATTTATCTACAGCTTACGATCTTCTGGTTATTAACAGAATCGATTGATTATATATAAAAATTCCAGTGATAAGTTTTTGAAATATTCTGTTATTTACTTCGCTTTCTATCGACGATTTTCTTTTTCTTTCTTTCTTTCTTATTCAATATGAGTTATAATGTAAATGAAGATTAGTTCGATTGTACTGTTTTTTTTTAAAGGAGTTGATTCAATACTATCTCTAATGTAATCCTATACTTATCAAACTATTATAGGACTATTGTTTTTGTCAAGTGTTTGTTCCGTGTATTTGAACAAAAGAATGTATTTTTTGTTTTTAGGAAGCAGCTGAAACTTTTTTCACTGGTGAAAAAACTGAAAATGAAGTAACCGAATTTGAACGACGATTTATTGAAAATCGTAAACGAGCTCATGAATTAAAAATCAAAGCAGAGAAATTTCATGAATTAATACAATTGTCTCAATCGACGTCTCATTTGACATCCTATCAATATATTCATGGCAGTGGATATCGTTAGAAGATAAAAATCAGTATTTGCACTTATCATTTTGTTTTTTCTGTATTATTATTAAAGAGAAAATAAGATATTAAAATAATTCATGTATAACTGTTACAAATGTTTTTCTTTTAAATTAACAGTGCATGTATAAATCACGTTTTATTCTTTGTTCTGTGCAAGATGTTCATATTTGTTTGTTTTAGATTAAGATTTATTGAAGAAAAATTTGTCTAAAATGGAATTTATCGGATAAAGATCAATGAGTTATAGCAAGCGTTTTTATGATCGCATAAAGAAAAACGTTTTCTTCGGTAGCTTTTATATTATTGTGTTTATCAAAGAAATAAATAAACCTATAGACTGACTATACGTTGAAACGATTCTAGACCTTCGATGAATATAAAACTAAACATTTTTTTCTACTAGTTGATTTATATTATTTGGTTATAAGCATAATTCTATATTATTCAGATTATACACTATTTATTTCGTTTTAAATACTTGCGATAAAAATGCCCGGTGGGAAACGGTAAATATCCTATTATCTGTTTTATTTTTTTCTATTTATTTTTATTTTAGTGCAACAAAAACAGCATCTTATAAGGATCAAAATGATGATGATGGTCTATATTTTTTAATATCACATGTTTTTCGAATTCGTTTTGTTTTACATACAGATTTTATTTCAGCTGGTGAAATTAGTAAAAAAACGCGTAGTACTAAATCAAATGATCAACCTACAGAATCAAATTCTTCAAATCGACAAACAACACGAAAACGAAAAGAAAAGTTTGCTCATTACATATCTTTTAAAAAACGCATTTAATACTTAATCTTTAATTAGATTATCAAAAGCTGAACAAGAAGAACTTGATTTAGCACTTAAACTTTCGAACGAAATCGTACAAATGAAAGAAGTATCTATTGAAATTCCGATTATTGACGATGTCAAGGAGAATATAAGTAACACATCAACAGTATCAAGTAATAGTAAGAGTAGAGATTTTTTTTCTACAGAGAAAAAATATTAGAATTCTATTGTTATTTAAGAAAATAAAAAAACAACAAGTAAAGAAACTGATGAATACGAAGAAAATTCATTGCCGAAAACAAAACGAATGAAAGTAGAAGAAGGTAAAAAAATACGATTTTTCTTTATCACTAATAAACAATGTAATTTTAGAAGAGAATATTGATGAAAAACAATCTGAAAATGAAGAGGAAGAAGAAGTAGAAGACGAAAACGAAGAAGAAGAAGAAGAAGAAGAAGAAACAAAACCACAGAAACGAGTGACTCGTAAAATAGAAGTGACAAAAAAGAATGCAGGTAGATCGATGAATAATAATTTAAAAAATGCGTAAATTAAAAATACTTATTTATTCATTCTATCGTAAAGAAATGCCAACAGTAAAATCAATTGAACAGAACTCATCTCGATCAATGACACAAGACCAACAAAAACCTCCAGGTAAATATTTAGCTAATAAAGTGTTCGAAAACGATTTTTGGATTTCATCTTTTTTTGCGTTCAGTCAAAGTAAATTATTTTATCTGCATAATATTAAGTAAATAGCAAGTTTCGAGGTCTATTACTTTTACTATTGACGGTAAACTGTAACAAGATAATGTATTATTTTATGGATTATTTTCGACCTTCTTACCTTATATTTTTCAGTCAGAACAACTTTTCTATAGAAGCATACCGAACTATTGACGTTCGCACATTTACCTGTTATCATGATCAATTAGTGATTTTAATAGTCTTCGAGGTTTTTTCATTGTTTCATATCGACAAACAGCGAATTTTTCTTGGAATACATTTTAAATATTCTCGCTAAACGTATATAGAACTAAAAACAAGTTTTTCTCTTCAATTGAATCGCTACAAAACTATCAATGAACAAGTTAGTTAAAATAATTTACTTCTGTTCAAAATGAGTATGATAAATTTTGAAATCTTTTGGGAACCGCTGAGATACCACCAATGTCATTAATTTGTCTACATTTCTCATTGTTTTAGTTTCAACAATTGATCTTTCAAACAAGAAACCTAATGCACCTGTAGGTTTTCCTACAAGTAAAATAATTATTCCATCAGTTCAAGCATCACGGGTTGGTTTATCACGTAAGGCTTCTACGATAAAACCTCTTCATCCTAATCTTAATCAACGTAGTGTTCATGAATAAGTTTATTACTTTACCGTATATGTTTTATCTTTTATGTGTATATGTATATATATATCTCTGTATAGCTACCGATTATTGTACAATTACGAAAACTAGTCATCATTTATTTTATTTTTCTGTTGTGTTCTTAAACATATGTTTTTTAAAAGAGAAAATTATCTCAGGAAACTTAGCCATTTGATTTTTTAATAGAATTTTAGATATAAATTCCATAATGCTATTTATATAAACTGTGATGTCAACAATAGCTTCTTCGTCATCACTGATGACCAATGACTATGCTAATGATAATATAACAACAGTTAAATTTTTAATACATTATCAACAACAAGCAACGGTTATTTATTTACCACATAATTTAACATTAGAATCATTTTATAATCACTTATGTTCAATATGTCATTTAACAGTGACTGATCCGCCATCATTTACTGTTAAATGGCTCGATGAAGCATTAGATGCTATAACAATGTCATCACAACGAGAATTAAATACAGCTATACGATTATATACTAAAAATGGTGATAAAGAATTACATATACATGTTTTTCCTAGTCGTCCTGAACAAGCAGGACTACTATGTCCAGGTGAAGACCCACTTATATATCGACGTGGTGCACGTCGTTGGAAAAAACTTTATTTAATTAATGGACATCGTTATCAAGCGAAAAGATTTAGTACAACAGCTGCGTGTACTGTTTGTAATGATCGTTTATGGGGTTTAGGTAGACAAGGTTATAAATGTCTAGATTGCCGAGTATGTTAAATATAAAATTAAAGAAAGAAAACAAGAAAAATATTTTACTCTATTTTTCTATATTTCAAAAAGGTTCTTGTACATAAACGATGTGTAAAACTTTTACGTATTGTATGTGGTATAACACCAATAGCTTCATCTCCTTATCATCCTAAAATAATGGATTCTAATGGACGACATGCATCAGGGAGTAGTATAACAAATGGACAACAATCAATGTCAAATAAAAAACCAAATGAAAATCAACAACAAAATGGAACAATAGATAAAATTGGTCGACATAGACCGAGTGGTGCTAGTGTTATGAACGCTCGAGATCCGATGACTAAACAAAAAATGTCAAATATTTGTGAACCGGGACCATTAAAACGAGCACAAGGTATTGTCAATCATAGATAATTGATATTATAATACGAGGACTTGGACTACATTGGAATATATATATATATATGAAAACATAGCGAGTGTTAATATTTTTGAATTTGTGTTGTAGCACACTGTTGAACTCACACATTTAGATCTCGAAAGTTAGCAAATTTATAGTAGGCAATAGACAGTTGTATCAATTGTTTGACTCATATATATATATATATATATTCGGATACTCACATTTTAATATCTTTGAAAAGTAGACAAGTATGGTAAATCTGGAAATTCTCTCTCTATTAATAAGAAAATTAAATATTTTATAGGAATTTTATTTTAACTATAAAACAATTCAATTCTTGACCCTGAGAAAAATATCTCTTATCTGAAATCTAGTCATAAATAGAATTTTAATATAATAGAGTTGATCGCTATGTCACTGTAAATAAAATGAATGTATTTGTTTCTATGCAGGTCTTGCTGATCTTGGTCATTCGCCTATGGATGATCCACATGGTACAAATAGCAATTATATCGATGTAGGTGGAGATATGCACGGTTCTTCATCTGGGTCTCCGACAATAAGTTTACAAGATTTTGAATTATTAAAAGTAATTGGACGTGGTTCCTATGCCAAAGTCTTTTTAGCTGAATATCGTCCACGACATTCACGTAATAATCCAAATAATAATCAGCCACCACGTTTATACGCAATGAAAGTCATTAAAAAATCTATTGTTAATGATGATGAAGATATTGATTGGATTCAATGTGAGAAAAATGTTTTTGAAAAAGCAACAAATCATCCATTTCTTGTCGGTTTACATTCCTGTTTTCAAACACCATCAAGATTGTTTTTTGTTATTGAATTTGTAACTGGCGGTGATTTAATGTATCACATGCAGCGACAAAGAAAACTTCCTGAATCAAGTGCTAGGTTAAATATAAAAAAGATAGTAATCTAAGAAAATAGTTTTGTTCTTTTTAAATTCTATTTAGATTCTATGCAGCCGAAATAACAGTTGCTTTACATTTTTTACATGAACATGGTGTTATTTATCGTGATTTAAAATTAGATAATGTTTTACTTGATGCCGATGGCCATATTAAATTAACTGATTATGGAATGTGTAAAGAAGGTTTAGATTTTAAACGTGATGAACGAACAAGCACATTTTGTGGTACACCAAATTATTTAGCACCGGAAATGTTAAGAAATCATGATTATAATTTTAGTGTTGATTGGTGGGCATTAGGTAAAATAAGGAGATTTGTTTATACAGGTTAATGACCTAGATTTTATTTCATATAGGTGTACTTATGTTTGAAATGATGGCTGGCCGATCACCTTTTGAAATAGTTGGTTCAGCTGAAAATCCCGATTTAAATACAGAAGATCGTCTATTTCAAGTTATACTTGAACAACCAATACGTATTCCGCGTTCATTAACTGTCAAAGCTAAAAATGTTTTAGAAGGTTTTCTTAACAAAGATCCACGATCACGTTTAGGTTGTCGTTATGATCCAATATTAGGTTGTCAAGCTGGCTTTCAAGATATATGTTTACATCCATTCTTTTATCCAGCTATTGATTGGCAACGGTTAGAATCGAGACAAATTGTGCCACCCTATAAACCGATTTTAACCGAAGATAAAGATCTTTCTCATTTCGATCCACAATTTACGAATGAAGACGTTGTTTTAACGCCTGAAGATGATGAAGTTTTAGCACGAATACAGCAATCGGAATTTGAAGGCTTTGAATATGTTAATCCATTAATTATGACTGTAGAAGGCAATGTTTAATCTATATGTACAATATTATTCTTATTCTTATTCTTATTACCATTATATATACAAATTCATATATGCGTAATTTATCACTCGCAATATTCTTTCTGTTCCTTTCTTCTTACTTGTCTACCGTTGTTTTCATTCAAGACATTTCGTCTCTGTTTATGGAATATACATATGAATATCGAATCACTTTGAAAGTGTGTAATCGGCTTTTCTTGTTCTTTATGTCTTATTCTCTTATGTTTTCTTCTGTATTTAATGCATGTTATTTACAACAAAACGAACACGAATAGAACAAAAGACAATCAATTAAGAACAAATTTTTCTTGTTAAAAGAGAATATCAGATGAAACAAGAAATTGAATATACACAAAAAGAAAGCATCTTTTTTAACCTAACGTATTATACAGTATACATACAAACGGTAATTATCAACAAAAATTTCATTTCCCTACGTTTTTTTCTTCTGTTAATTGAAACACTGCTGGTTGCACTTTGCATTATCTGTCAGAAATAAACAATACAAAAACTTCATTCGAAATTCAGTAAATGTAGTTATGGATAGAGAATTGAATCGAATATAAGCAAAATAAAATAGCTTATCGTTCGAAAAAAGAATGCAAGACAAAGTGTAGTTGGCATAGTCATTATTAAAAAGAGAACTGTTGTAATAACGGATGTTATTGATATAGAACGATGTTGAATTCGAGAATTTTGAATTGTACTATTTCGACGAATACGAGTAACATGATAAATGACACCACCAATAAATATAAACATAAAAATAAATGGAACACAATTGTAAAGAGTCAAATGCATATAGTCCCATATTGGATATATCTCGTAGAGGCGTGCTTGACGATCGATTGAACCATCTATATTGTAATGGCAAGTAAATAGTAAAATATGAATATTAATGATGGTAAAAACTGAAATGATACAGGCAATAATAATAAGAACACTTTTTGATTGACTAAACCATGTTTTATGAAGATAACGTAATGATAAATATCGATCGAGACAAATGAAGACACGCAGCCAAGCGGAAACTTGACTTGTAAAGTAATTCAAAAATGAGAAAATCTTACAGAATGGTACTGAATATTCACTAAGAGTAAATCCATATGCTCCAGAAAGAACGTGACCCAAATTCCAACCATATAACATGAGAATATCAAAGATCGCTATTGTACGCATATAGTGAATGGTTGATCGTTTGTGTGTATCTCTAAAAGCTGGTCGACAGAGAATACTGAGGGTGAAAAGATTCAAAGCTGTGCCAAAAATAATAAGAGCCAATGGATAATAACTAACAAATTTTTGTCTATTATCAATATCTACAGTTGATGTATGACTACGGTTGAAAATAGGGTGACCCGACAGTTGAGCCCCCGACAGTTGAGCCCCGACAGTTGAGCCTTTCTTGATTAATTTAACAAAATAGTGAAAAAGTAATCAATCGATAAATTCAATAAGAAAAAATTCATATAAACATGCGCCATCTTGTCCTCTTAGTGTGGGTGTGGGTGTGTGGGTGTCGATGATTCTCAAGTATGACGATGTTTAAAAAATTTTGGTTGTTTGGCATTCGTACCTGTACCATTCGTTATAGTTGAATTTGATAAAATTCAAGAATCTGCTCCTGGTTTAATAAATAGTACGAATTTTGTTTTACTTGAGATAATTTTATTACATGTTCCCATGTATGTTTTAGATTTTGTTGATTACTTCGAAGATACATTTATTGGTCGTGTCATTCGTAATAATAGTCGCCGTGCTCCACGTTTTTCAGTTAACATGTGGAACTGTTTTTCACGTTTAGATGAAGAACTTCCACGAACAAATAATTCATCAGAGGGATGGAACCGAGCCATCAAAGTAGGATCAATTATCTTATTATTTTATATTAGAGATCGCAAGTTTCTTTTTAGAATTCAGCTCGTGAAAATCCTTCAATATATGAATCAATAGCAGACTCACGAATCGAACAACACTCAAATCTTATCTTAGCTGAACAATTAGAGGCTGGTATCGTAAAGACACGAAAACGTATTAAATACGAAATGCTTAATGAACAGCTCCAACAATTAGCATCAAATTTCTATTTATTACCCAGAGACATATATTTCAAAAGAGCAAGAGCTCTATTCAATTTTTGACAAAAATGTACATCTCTTCAAATAAAATAAGCTTTATATATGTATATTTNGGCTCAACTGTCGGGGGCTCAACTGTCGGTGTACCGAAAATAGTCATAATGAAATGCATTTTGGTGGTGTAATGTGATAATGCCAGTTTAGTTGATACTGATGACGATGTCGATTTTTTAAATAGATTTCAGTAGTATTATAACATAGGAAAAAAGTGAATGGGAGCATCAAGAAATTAATTTTTAGGAACTCTTACTAACAAATTCATTTACTAAATTGATGCCAAATATGATTTTTGAAGTGCGAACGACTTTGACGTAAGAAAAAAAACAAAATTTCTATTTTTATCGGCAATGTACGTCATCGCTATTTCATGAGTTTCTAATTAGAGATATCAGGTGTCAATACCTGAAAATTATTAGTAAAAGAACTATTGAAATAATACAAAGGAGAAGTAAGATATAAATATTTGAAATATAGAATTATTTTTCTTGTTTAATTCTACTACGATCGTCATGATTTCGAATCGTAGAATCGACTCGATTCGTGCTGCATACTTCGACAATTAGTAATTTTTCACGACAAACAAACTTATCTTTCATATGTTTATCATTAACAGTTTTCGAATGGTAATGCATTTGAAATAAAATATTATTTCCATGTGTAAATATAAACTCTCTCTAAAATAGTTTTTATTTAATAAAGTAATTGCTAACAAAGTTTCAAGAAGATTTCTATATAAAAGCGTTCGAAGTAATGTGCCTTTTAACTAAAGGTTTTTAATAGTATCATCTGTAGTTCGTCAATGAAGATCTCTTCTTAACTTGTATTTTGTTGTAAAAGAATATTAACTTTAATTCATCAAGTAGCTTGTGGGAGATGAATAGACACGAGAAATAACACATAAGACACGCTACTAGAACTGTGTAAATCCTCTTGTCTAGAATGCAATATTATTTCGTAATTGAATTTCACAAAAAATATTTTACAATAGATACATATTTATCTCAAACAGCATTCTATATTTATCCCATGCCATAAAGATATGTATATTAATTAATCATTTCTCCGTACTAATATTTAAAACGTATATTGAGAGCGTTCGATCATCGGCAGAAAGTTTCTCTGTTTTATAATACAAATGATATTGGTGTTTTGTGAAACACGATCTGAAAGGAGTGTTGAAGTATATAGGGTAGAAATTTGGACCATCCCCCGCCCCTANATATTTAGTTTATTGATTAATATTTAGTTAATTGATTAATATTTAGTTAATTGATTAATATTTAGTTAATTGATTAATTATTAGTTAATTATTAATTGTTACATTTCTCTGTAACGGTCTGTGATGGTTTCTAGAGACCTCATACCAGGGGCGGCGCGAAGGGCTAAAAACAGGAGGGGGTATTTTTTCAAAATGGGAGAAAGTCTTAAAAAGCAACTAGAATTCAAATAATCCAAATATTAATATATAATATAATTAAAAAAAGATTATGTTACATGTTCGTTCATATATTTAATTAAAAATATTTTGAAAATGAAAAAGCAAAGTAAAACAAACTAAATTCGACGACCAGTCTTATTTTTTGATCATCTCTCAAGTACTTCTGTATTATTTACTTGATCTAAAATTGATGATTCTAATGTACACAATAGTAATGATGCATATACATATACAAGTTGTTGTTAAAGTGATTCTTTTAGCTATAGGAAGGTTTTCAACTCCTAAAGGGAAATTAAACATAGAATCTTTCAGTTGATATTGCATAGTCGAAAGGAAACAGAAAAAAGAAAACTATAATAAAACATTTTCAATGTTGAATCAAATTTGAAACATTCTTAACAAATTATGCAGAAAGTTAGATACATTTTTTCTCCGAATAGTGACATTTTTCAGCCATATATTCTACCAAATTAAAGAAAGTTTATATATTTTTTTCTTCAAAATGGGAGAATATTGCCAATATATTTTGTTCGAAGAGCGAGAAAATTTGATATAACTTTTTGCTAAAATCGGAGCAAATTGCGCTCGCAATTTTCAAAAGCAGGAGGGGGGCACTCTCCCCTCGGTCGCGCCGCCCCTGCTTCATACATCATAATACAGACCGTGACACAAGCTCCACAGACCATCAGTGACCGTGATAGACGAATTCCAGAAAAGAAGTTTTATCGTATTTCACATTTTAATCGCACGGGGGATTGCGCTAACAGCTTTTTTCTTCTATGAGCTCATAGGATCTACTAACTGAGACAGTAGTGTTTTAAAGTCAAACATTTTTTGAGCGCTTTTAAATACTTACTTCATCTTAACTATCATACAAAAACATTATTAAATGCTATTTTCTTCTAGCCAATTAAATTTCGAATAAGTTTTTCATGCTAATGGAAGATTTGAGCTGTAAGTCAAAAGTAGCTGGTAACTTCTTTTCGACGTTTTAGAGGATGTCAAATGTGCTCAGTATATTTTCCACAACAAAGCAATGTTTTCTATATTTATGAATATACTTGAAATGAATACAAGAAACTCTATTCCATCTATGATGAAAGTGGGAATATGACATACCATCCATTCGTGTTTATTGCAGTTCGTCGAATAATCCTTTTCAAAAGATGAGAAAATCGTTAATTATTATCTAGCACATAAAATAGTTCTGCTTTTTTGAAGCCATTGACGACTGAGGGTGTAGTTCTATGATTCGAAGAATTCGTCAAGCTGCTCTCTAAACCAGGAAAATTGCCAAAGATATTATCTTGATACACGTGTGATATTTTCCATAAATTGGAGTTCACCATATATTTGTTTTCGTTTTTTATTCAATTATGTAAATAAACCAAACTAGTAAGTAAAAAAATGCACTTCATACATAAAATGTAAAACCAATGATTTCTTGCTTTGAAAATCAAGCAAGGATCAAAGAATATACTGCAATGATTCTTTGCAAAAATGTATAGTTGAACTGCTCATGAGTTCATTGGAATACTTTCATATTCTCTGAAGAATTTTAGCACAGTCATGATGCTTTTACTAAAACTATTTATTATAAATATTAGTTTTTGCTATAAATCATCTTGTTTCTGAATAGTTCCATTAATATTTTGTAAGAATTTAAAATTCTACAAAATATTCTAAAATAAATTCAATTTTCATGTGGATCCGAGCTATATTCGAATGAAATGCATATTTTTACGATATCTAAAGCTCACAAAAGCAATAGGTAATTAAAAAGCGCGTAAAACAATTTTATAATTAGACAATTATTTAATATTACAAATTATTCCTAGAACATTCGAGTTCATTCCCATTAAAATTTTGAACTATTTTGGGCAAAAATATTCAATAATTCACACATCATATTCCGTCCAGTTGCACTGGAGTAATGGGAAATTTCGTAACAGGTGATAATGATTGAGTGTTGCGCCGTTTATTACATGTTGCCAATTTTAGAGCTTCTCGTCGGAATTCCGGAAATGTAATAAAGTATAGAAAGAACGATAGTACATGATATGTGTAATGAATCGAATCTAACAATTGTAGAATAATGTAACTCGAAGTTTGGGAAAAAACTGAATAAAATATGGTTGCTGGTACAGTCATTATTACAAAGAGAAATGTAGTGATGACTAAAGTTATTGATATAGAACGATGTTGAATTCGAGAATTTTGAACTGAACTATTCTGACGAATACGAAATAAATAATAAATGACACCACTACTGAATATAAACATAAAAATAATTGGTGTACAGTTGTAAAGACCGACATTTAAATAATTCCATAATGGATATACACTGTAGAAGTAAGACCCTATATTGACTGTACCATCTGGATTATTATAACAGACAAATATAAAGAAGGGAAAATTAATGATGGTAAAAACTGAAATGATGCAGGCAATAATAATAAGAACATTTTTTGATTGACTAAACCATGTTTTATGAAGATAACGTAATGATAAATATCGATCGAGACAAATGAAGACACGCAGCCAAGCGGAAACTTGACTTGTAAAGTAATTCAAAAATGAGAAAATCTTACAGAATGGTACTGAATATTCACTAAGAGTAAATCCATATGCTCCAGAAAGAAAGTGATCCGAATTCCAACCATATAACATGAGAATATCAAAGATCGCTATTGTACGCATATAGTGAATGGTTGGTCGTTTGTGTGTATTTCTAAACGCTGGTCGACAGAGAATGCCAAAAGTGACAAGATTAAATAGGCTTCCAAAAATAACAAGAGTAAATGGAAAATAGGTAACGAGCATGTTTTGTTCGCTTCCACTATTTAGCGATGCATTATTGCTGCTGTTTGACAACATTCGAGGAGTTTGCGTTTTGTTTAACAAATAAGTAGATTGGAAATTTTAGCTAAAAAGTTGTTTCTCTCAAAACAGAAGTTCAATGAATTCAAGAAAAGAGAAATACATATTAAAGGAATAGTTCTATTGGTTATGACGCATTGAATTAGTATAATATTCAAATGAAAAGCCTGAATTTTACAGATACCTCTAAAGTGTAGATTAAAGAATGCCAACATATTGCTTCTAGTCTGATGGGTATACTCAACATCATTGTATAATGATAACATAAGAATGATCTCTAGTAGTAAGACAATATCTGTTACATACAACTTGAAAAAGTCAAAGAACAATAGACAGTCTTCAAATCTACTAAATAAATCTTTACTATTCTACAACTTACATGTATGCAACAAAAGGCAAAGTCACAAGATGCGTGTACATAAAAAAAGAGAGTCGAAAAAAGAACGATAAATTCCTGGTATGAAATCCTGTTTTCCAATAAGTCTTTTATTTATTCATCAACAATTAAATACAAGCGAGATATTGGAATCATATTTGTATAATTATTTTAAAGTTTTCTTTTGTCAAGTTTTCTGTCTGGTGCTTTACCATGGTTGTTTTGTGTGACAACAATCCTTTCATCTAAGCCCGTACAAGTACGATGTGAGCGAAAAGAAGAGAAAATATTAAAAAACTTGAAATCAATGTAGATTGAGTCGATTATTAAAATTAATTTTTTTTATGAATTTCTACTAAGAGAAGGCAGAACTTCATCTTTTAGCTAAGATATTTAATTTTCATAAGTATAGTCTGACAATAACAGATCACAAAAAGTCTATGCATGCTTTATTCAAATATAAACAATTTCCTTACCTCCTTTAAAATGATATATGACAAATACTTTTTTAAAAGCCTTCTTTAATCTGATTGACGTAGTAAATTAGTTCGTGTGGAAATCTTCCTTTAAAACGCCCTTGAATATAATTCTATCATTTAAAAGCTTCTTAGATATTCTCTATGCTTTTCTTTTCTTGTCGTCAAATTATCAACAATTGTTACGAAACAGTTCTATTTTATGAGAAAATACGCCGCAATGATAGTAATTATGAAAAATAACCAAATATTAATTCAGATCTCTACTCGTTGAGTGTTAATCCAAATAACTATAAATAAATGTAACATCATTTGGATCTTATTTTCTAGTATCATTCGAAAACTAGTCATGGTTTGTCAAATAGTTCAACATAAATCATTGAAAACTGATATTTCATAAGAATCTATTCTTCGGTAATATTTGTTACACAACAAGAAATACTACTTACACGGCTTAATTTTTGTGTGAAAAATCTCATCTTTTGTTTTTCTTTAATACACTTGAAAAGCAGCTGGATCATTCTCATTCTGATTAACTGTTTTATGAAACAGATAGTTTGCATTGCATTCAATCTAAATCTGATCTTATTCCAGTAATTGACCCCTATTAGTGTTCGACCTAGTTGGATTAGTGTTGTCATTTCCTTTCAGCAAGTATATAATTCAGATATATGCATATATACATACGATGATTACGATCTTGTAATGAAAATTGCATAGTTACTGCGAACTAGGAACATTGCTTAGAGTTCATATTTTCACCAATAATTTTTATTGTTCGTGTAAATGACATTCCATAAATGGAATTTTTGAGTTTCAATTATTGTGACGATTGTAATAACTGAATTCAGCAAAGAAAAAATTGATATGTACTGATATTCAAAATGAAAACATCCTTAATTTGCTAATAAGGTCTTCAGCGATCTTTTTAAAGGTTTCTTATACTTTCAATCTATGTTTCGATAAACAATGAGAGGAAATCCTCATTCAGTCATATTGAGCTTGATTAGATATGAAACGATATAAATGCTCATCATTTGTATATCAAAATAGCGTATTCTCCTGTGTATATGGCTTATACACAGAAATAGAATTGATTATAAAAGAATCATTACAAATGCATTTACAGACTAATTTACTCTTTTTTTGATAAAATATTCTTTTACTTTTTATCATAATAGACTAAATTGAACACATACTGTATGATTTTTCACTATACATTGTTGTTACAGTGAGTTTCAAGTTAAAATAAACAAGTAACTATTAAGTAATTTTGTTTTTCTGCCTTCGAATTAGCAGCTATTTATTTCCTGAATGGTTCAAATTTCTTAAACATCTAATTCTAATCTCTATAGTATTGAATGACTTGATGTTCTATTGAAAAGAACTGGTCTAATCGGCATGTGAGTACATTGAATTTCACAATACATATGCACATCAAACGGATGCAAAGAAATAATTTTCTATGTTTGTACATCATACTAAATGTGAAATCGAAATTCTATAAATGATCACTGTATTAACAAGATCAAGTTCATGAAATGGAGAATAATTGATGAAAATCACGATATCGCCAAATTGATGCTTGTTCGTATTCAGAAGTTTTTAGACAGAATTTGAGATTATTCAAAGGATATGAGTTGTTCATATTGCAAAATATATTCGATGTAAAATAATAGCATTGTATAGAAGTTTTAATTGATAATCCCGATTATTTTAGCTTATTTAATAGTGCATTTGGTAAAACGTGGGACTTACGGTTTTATAGTGAAGCATAAATTAGAAATAGTAATCAATAAATACATAGAAACTTTTAAAACTATGATCTAATACAATTTTATTTAAGATGAAGTAAGCATTGAGCTTTTTATGGTATTAAATAGGGGTGTACAGCTCACGCTCATGAGCGAGAGCGTTTGTATGCCATCGAATACATGATCGATTCTGATCATTTGTATCTAGTCTATTCGTCGAAAAATTGCATTCATAATTTTTGTGCCTGTGGTATCCCTCAG
>OENM01000871.1:7770-54451 GCA_900239745.1 Rotaria magnacalcarata
GGGGGGGGGGCTAAACTTATTTTTTCACAGGGTTTTATTTTTTCTAGGGGGGGCTAAGACCTCTGTAGGGGGGCTGAGCCCCCCTGGCCCCCTCTGGTTACGCCCCTAGGTTGTTCTTCTCACTGAATCAGATCTAAATCGAACATGTTGGTATCAAAAGATACAATTTAGTGTAAATGTAATTCATGTTCTCTTTTTGAATTCAGCGTATCATTTTTTAATCTAACAATCAATCCTAAATATTATGCCACTAGAATATTAATTGCTCAACATCAAATATAGATAATATCAAATTTTTATTTCAAATAGAGTCGGACAAAATTCGAAATAAAGAGAAATGTAACCTTTTCGTATAGTTTTCTAATAGTAAATAATCTTTAAAATAAGATATGTATCACATTTATTTTTTTTTGTTTCAATAAAAGAGACAGAGAGAGCATACTGATTCATCTTTGCTCTCTTACTAATATATTGTTATTATCAATGAATGATGAATGGTTCATTTTTCAGATTTGATTGTATTTTTCTTCCTCATTCAAAACATGAGAATAATATCAAAACTTCCTGAAGAAAACTTTTCAACTATCTGCTTTATATTTTACTTGATTATTCTCGAATAATTATCTTCGACTTTTTCTTTTTACCTTGTATCATAACTATTGACCGTCATTCGACCAGTTTTTCTTTACTTATTTTTACAAATAGGTATGTTATTTTCTCATAAAATTCAAAATTTAAAAAGATTTAAATACTAATGTGGCATTATTCCATATTATAATTCAATGTTAATTCTTTCATCTGAAGGATCGATTAAATATTATTCACCTAAGAAGCGCACATTCATTTTACAATCACGAGTAATCACATTTGATTTGACCATCGACTGATAAAAGACAATTACCATAAGCTTATTGTACACTAGTACATGAAAATAAATGTGTATCAAATAATAAAAATGAGATTCAACTCAAAACAATAAAAACATTCAAGGATTGAACACCAGGAAACATCTGATACAAAACAATTCCATTCTAGACTTTTGGACTATCAAAAAATGTAAATTAGAAAAAGTAAAATAATTCATTAGACTGTTATCAACGTTCCATGTAAGTAGTTTTAAAAAAATATGTAATATTTTCACTATGTTTTTCATTTCATCCTCTAGCACAACAAGTATATCGAAAAACGATATGATAATATAGATACTCATCTTAACAATCAATGACGACGTGTAAAATAAAAAGTATGTTTATCAAGTATAGAAATTGTATGGAATATATAAGAATGATAAAGTGTGCCTCAAATCTCTTTTAATCTAAGTGAAAGGAACAATAAGCAAGTCAAAATTGGAAAACAATCTAGTAGTAGTGAAATAAATGTTAGTAGTTGTTCAAGTTCTTTTGAGAATGAATGGTTTCTGTTTGATTTTGTTATCATTATTGATTACTATTGTTTATAAATTTCTAAATGTTGATTAAATATAATATTTCATTGTAAACATCTGGACGTAAATTGAATGGTAAGTTCAACCATGATTCAAGATGGTTTATATCACTACGGCAGTGAAGTACCAACTGACCAATATAGCTCAATCCTACCGTAGAGATCGGTAGAGTTCACTTTCTCATTCCGAAAATTTCAACTGCACGACTCGAAATTCAGCTTGGATAATTTTTTATTTTCTAATTCCGATAGATTTTATGCGAATGAATTTGCGATCAGTTTATTCAAAGCAGAACTAAAAACTTGGATAATATCAGATATGTCAGGATTAAATCGACCCCATCGTTATCAAGTTTTCATCTCATAAGTATCTAATTATAAGAATTCTTTTACCAAATACAAACAATAATCTTTACTTATGTATGATTGAAGTTGTTCTCAATCGCTTTATTATTTATTCATGAATAGCTTCGTAAAGAGGATGGAATATGCTTTTCTAAAAGCGCTTTTGCATATTCTATGAGTCCTTTAGAAAATTTCAAATAAAATCAAACCGTGATAGAAGCAGAGTCCTTCTTGATACAAAGACTGGCTTGATGAACCAATGTAAGATTATTTATGCATAAAAAATACGAAGACTACCGAAAAATAAACAGCAAAAAAACATATTTTGTAGAAAAACGAAAATTCAGAGCAGAGATATGAACAGATATATAGTCATATACACACGATTATAACTAATCTTGTTAGTTCACGGTAACTCTTGCGAAGCATTATTGCTACTATGTCAAATCTTGTGTGAACTTTTTTATGACTGCCATCTATTCAACTTTCTATAAAATCATTGGTTGAAAATTTATGTTGTTATTACTCATTCTTTTTCTTTCTTCTTCTGCTCTCTCTTGTCAATGAATCGAGACAAAAAGAGAAAAAAAAACGCATCAATTTTTCTCTTCAGTCTCACAAATTTCATTATTTTAGATGTATTAATGATGAGTTTATCTGAAAGAAAAATGTCTGTAACTCAAGATGATTCACCACGAGATGAAGGTATACAAGGAAATAATTGATTGATGTGTTGTTAGTCGTAGTTTAAATTATTTTTGTTTTTATTACTAGAACATGATTGGGATACGTATTTAATTGAAACGAATAGTGAAGCTGCACCGGCTTGTAATTTTCGACAGGTACATATTTTGATTAATTAATTAATTAATTACTGAATTTTTCACTGAAGTCTTTAATTCCGCCGAAAAATGATTTTTCTATGGGAGACAAACTTGAAACCATTGATCCAAGAAATCAAGATTCATGGTGCATTGGCACAATTGTTGATAAAGACGGACCGAGAATACGCATACGTTTAGATGGTACGGATGATCGAAATGATTTTTGGCGACTGGTTGATTCAACCGATATTCGATGTTATGGAACAACAGCAAAATATGTAAGAGAATTTCATAGAAAAATATTTTTATTATTTTTATTCATATTTAGGGTGGACAAATTGTACCTCCACTTGGTTTTCAACAAAATTCAACTCGATGGGCAAAATATTTTGAAAAAAATGTTAAAAATGGGCCCTTCGCTAATGCATCTTGCTTTAAATCGGTAAGAATGATTTCAAAATAGGACAATTAATATAATTGAATGATATAACTAATAGGTACCACCCAAACCTGAAAAAAATCTTTTCAAAAAAGGACAGAAATTAGAGGCTGTTGATCCAAAACATCCAGAATTAATATGCCCAGCCACTGTAAATAATATCATGCATGGCGATTATCGAATTGTATTATCATTAGATGGTTGGAGTTCGTCAAATAATTTTAAAGTTGATTATTCATCAAGGGATATTTTTCCTGTTGGCTGGTGTAAATCCGTAGGAATTCGCATTGCTAAAGTCGGTGGAAATCGTATGTATTTTTGTTTTAATCAATTGACAAGAGAAAATCATATAAATATTATTTTGTTTAGCTCTTTCTCGTACATCAACAAAATCATTACCGATAACTCCAAATAAACAGACTGGAAATATCCGACAGCAACAATCAAAAAATAAGAAAACAGTTATTTCACCATCATCAGATGATTCATCGTATTCACCAACAACGATGGATGAAAAAAATAATAATTTAGTATCGAAGAAAAACTCAATTAAAATATCGCCAAATAAAAATGAACATAAAAGTTCAATGGATTTTCATGACGTTCAAACAAAAAATATTAAAAAAGAACAGCCTATTGGTAAGAATTGAGTTGTACAGTTGAAAATTTTCCATTGACCAGCATTAGCCTTTAAATAGGTTTCATAGTAGATTTTCTTGATCCTTATTTCAATAAAACGGCGACTAAAAGTGAATGCCATGCTATTGTGAATTAGAAGTCTAGGATTTGATGTAACTATTCTGAATGAATCTACTGCAAATCTAATTCGAGAATAATATTAGATGCACGCATTTATTTATATTCAAGGATTTAGTCTTATCTGAATTCGTGGAATAACATTCTGTTGAATCCGAACTATGTCTAGATTTGAGGTCTTTTGCCAGTATTAAAAAGAACAGGAACTATCAGTAAAAATGGAAAGTATTATTCGTATAGTTAGCGAGTTATGGAGACAGACTCCACGAATGGATTTTTTCATTGTATCTGAGAGACCAAGTTTCTATCATAATATGTCTCTATTGTGTTTATATTTACCTATTGAGTAGGTAAAGAATGGTCCTACTGTAGATAAATTACACTAAATTGATTGACAGTACATGAATAGTACAAATAAATAGCGATAAATGTTTGCGTTCTGTTATTATATACTCGAAATGATTGAAAGATATGTGAAACAACAGGTCTTAATGAGAATGATAAAAACTTCAAGTAGAAACTGATTTCTGTTAAGATAGATAAATCAGTTGATTTAGTTCTTTCATTAATATTTCAAAGAAAAACTGATCAACAAGAATTCGTTTTAATACAGTTTCGAAAATGTTTATTCTTTTTTTTTAGTAACTGTTTATTGGAATTATATTGGTGATAATGGAGGAATGTTATTAAATCCTCCACGATTTCATTCCTCAATGCCACCGATATTTGGTCCAGGTGAATGTTACTCAGTTTTAAAAACAATTTTTGATTCATGTATTAAATGTTCATTTCAACCAACATCCTTTATCAATCGCATACTTGATTTATTTCCTATGACAAATAATGATAAAAAGAAGTCTTCTACGCCGATTCGATGTAATTACATTTGAAACTATTTTGTTTCGAAATAAAAAGAAATTTTATTTATTTTAATTTTATTCTTTATCTATTTAGTGGAGAATGGTACTATAGTAAATATTCCATACATTGAAAATGAAGAAGAATTTTGGGATATTATTCGTTTATTTCAAAATGGCATATTAGCTGGAAATGATTTATTTATATCAACACTACCACATTCAACTATGAATCATAGTAAGAATTGTATTGTGTTAACAAAATGAATCAATTTATTCTCATTAGGTAATGGTTCATCGTCATCGTTTCTTGATTCATCCCTATCACCTGGTATGTTTTTACTTTTTTCATTCTATTTTAAAATGAATATCTCCTTTGTCTTTAGATAAGAAAGAACTTTCACCATTAGTAAATCAAAATGTCAAACGTAAAAGTGCAGAAATATATTCAGGTAAATATTTCAAAGAATTTTATGTTAGATCTATGTTTTTATTCTAGAAAATAAAACATTTCTATCGAATGGAAAAGTTCCACGATCAAGTTCTATTGAAAAATCAGTTCATGATACAAGTAAATATACATCAACTTAACTTATAATCTGAAACTGAAAGGATTTTAATTGTTTTTTCTCAAAAGAAATTAAGACTGGGAAAGTTATGGCGAGGATTAAACTATTTACAAGTAAACACCTCTCGAAGTGCCAAGAAACTTTTAAATATCCAGTTGAGATATCACCTTTCTACAGTATGCTACTCCACTAGGAAAATCAAATGCACAAATATCATTCATCTGCTGTATTTCACAATTTTTGAATCAATGGTGTTTGAGATATATTTTTTTGCAAGCTACTATATAAATATATCCATCTGTTAACATATTGATATCGAAGAAATACATGTATAAAATGTATTCTACTGAAAATATTAATAGTTGTTGTCCATAAAATGAGAATTCATTTGATCGTAGTTATCTATCAACTATCTCTAATGATTCTTTTTTCCCAATGTCTAAAAGCCATCAACCATACGCGAAATATACTTCAATACATTATATTCTGGTGAATATAGAATACACATAACAAAACTCTAATATTTGTGCTTTGTACTATCACATGCACTAACGTAAGCTCAATACAACACATGTAAATAGATTTAATCTTATCAGCGAATGTATTGTGTCGTAGAATCTAGAATGCTAAAATTTCTAATCTGTAGTTGAATTTTTTTAAATCGATTTTATCGAGTGATATGAATGTGTATGTCGTTTAGCTGAAAATACATGAGTAAATAAAAGTACAAAGGATGATTGTATTAGTGTAGTGATGCTATTTCTATGATAAAACTTATTCGAGCATTTAAAAACTTTATTAGTGACCTAAGCTGGTTATGGAGACAAAATTTCATGTCTAAATTCAAAATTTTAATTAAATAGAAGAGGTCAGATAAAGGAGCAAATGCATAGTAAAAACAAGTGATATCTTTATTGTAACGAAACTTATATCTAAATCGGTTTAGGATTTTTCTAATCTCAACACTCCACATTCAAGACCATAGTTAGAATTAGAAGAGCTATTTTAACGCTCAGAAGTTTTTACATTAGCAATAGATTCATATTTTTCATATCTCGTAGTCAGAAAATTGAAGATAGAAAGGATTCATTTTAAATATCTAATCACATCATACTTGTACTACAGATGAAATAATATCCTGCAGACTTAATTTATTAAATATATGATACTATTACTTTTGATTAATGTTATAAATGATTATATTTAGAATCTTTGTTAAATTCTCATCCGTCGAATAATCCAAAAATAACAAATACTAATGTTCAAAATTGTGGTAAATATCTTTTTCAATAATAAGATTAGATATTAATTTGTTTTTTATTAGTTACACCATTAAATGTAATATCTCGCCGTCCTGAAAGATTTACACCAGTGGATGTGGCCGCATTCGTTAGAGGCATTGATCCAGCATTCGAGAGTCTTGCTTCTCGTTTTCTTCAAGAAGTAGTTTTTGTCATTATCATTTAATACAAAACGTAAATAATTTTTTTTAAATTTATATCTCTAGGAAATCGACGGAAAAGCTCTTCTTCTTTTAACAACTGATACACTAATGCGGCATATGGGTTTAAAACTAGGCCCATCACTAAAAATTATTAATCATATTGAAAAATTAAAGAAAAACTAAAAAGAATGAATCTTTGTTTTTTATTATTATTGAATACACTAGTCTGCTCTAACTCTCTTTCTCGGTGATTCTCATTGGTTTGCACTTATGCATATTTCTTTAGAATAAACAGTGCATACTCCTTTCAATAAAAAAGAATTCAATGTTATTTTCGTTTTCTTTTTGTATATAATCTGACTTAACTATCGATTGTATTGTGCAAATTGTTTATTGTCCGTTTAAATTATATGAAAATATAATCTGATGATTTTAGTTGTACCTCATCACTTTTTTTGGATTAAGAGGAGAAAGAAGAATTTTGTATATTATTTGTTCTGCATATGCTTTTTTTGATTTGTCAATAAATGATCATACTGTATATTGTTGTTCATGTTCAGTTATGTTTTATTTCCTAATATTTCGAAAATAATGAGATTACATTGTATATCGATCAACATTAACACAAAATTGAGAAAGATAGAAGAATGTTTTTTAAATCGTACTATAATTGATCGTTGTCTTTTGTACGTTGTTCAGCCTTGAACTATGTAGAAGAACTGCAAGCGCAAGAAGGCTAATAAAAACTAAATTTTTAACGTATTAAAACTTTTTGTTGCAAATACATCAAATTATGAAGTAAATGAACAGGACAAAAAGGGAGATTTTTCCTTTCTAAAATAAATAATAAATCTCGAAAGAAAAAAAAATATTCTAACGAATCTACTGTATATAATACTTCAACTTGATGGTAAACATCAGGTTTCCATATAATTCAAATCAATCGTGGGCATGACCGATCATAAATTAACAAAAAATAGGAATTTTAACGTCATAAATACGTAATATTTGCCGATAAATAGTATTTATAACAGGTAAAGTAATAAAAATGTCATCAGTCTTATTTATACTTTCAAAAGTATGCAGATGTATTCATATTACACAGTACTCCATATGTATATATATATATAGAGAGAGAGAGAGAGAGGGAGTTAAGATTTCGATTGAGCGCATTCATTTTAATTTTTAAAAGTTCTTTCATATTAAAACTAAATCTATGGGAATCAATTAAACTATATCGAAGATCACGAAGTTGAAATACAAGAGTATCACCTTTCTTGATTGTTATTGTGATTGATATTATTTATAAAATGATTCGCTTCAATTCATACGAAATTTGAATATGATGTTTCAATTCTATGCAATAAGGCTATGTACGGGAAAAGGAGACCTCTATGAACTTTGTACTTCTTGAAAATAAATTTTCCTTAATGAAAAAAAGACTCCAATTGTATCGAGATACTCATTATTCTAACATCACAAATTTGTAATAACTAAGGAGCGAACTCTGACATTTACAGATTTGGTTTTTCTTTATTATGGCTTAAAATTCTATGTTTAACATCGAATCGTATGTCGTTATATCGGGTTTAGTGGAAAAGCACGAAAAGTAAAATGTAGAAAACAAGAAGGAGAAAGCCGACAAGTTTTCGTCGTTCTTCTTCTTTTTTTCTACATTTTCCTATTCGACCTTTTCCACCAAACCCGTTGTATCAAGAAAACACCTTAAAAAAAGGACACTATCATGAGCATACTTCATTTTATTCGTTAGAATAATAAAATATGAAATTCTAAAAGATTGAGAACAAGAAATTCATTAAATTTCGTCTAAGAAAAATTGAATCGTAGACTACGTATATCCAAGTCACATAGCACTTTCAGTTTTTTGTGTTATTAGGTCATGATCTTTTGAAGTGAGGGTTCTTCAACAAAAAAGGTCAATAATTGCTTATTTATTCACTGGAAACCTTTTACTTCAACTTATAATTTATATATTAATTATTTTTAAACATGCAGCTCAGATTATAAAATTTGCCAGAGCTCTATTTCTTAAACTCTTACTTTGTTTGTGAAGAAAAAAAGAAAAGGTGACAAGTTTGATACTTCCGAGCACCATGAAAAAATGATTATTTGTTTATAGAAGTGCACATTTTATATAATAACAAAGAAGCTGAATAAGTAAAACAAGTTCTGTCACTCTGTACAACTTCATATAATCTCTTAAATTAAGATCAATAGTAGACTGCAATAAACGAAAATTTTGAGATGCTCGATCGGCAAAAAAAGTAAAAAGTAAAAATATTTTTCGATTGTTTTAAAAAAATCAATATATTTCTTAAGCAGAAAATCATCCAAATTTCAAAAAAAAATTATATGTTTAATAAAAAGATCAGAATATATCTAAAAAATGTGAGTTCATCCTTGTCTTCTACGTTTCAATCTCAATTCTAATTAATATGAAGTAAATAGATATTTTTTTCAGCACAACGAAAAGACTAATATTGCATGTGTATGTCTCGAAAAAATACCATACTCGGCAATTGAGTTCTGTAGAGACATGTGGATAATCATCTGAAAATCTTAATAATATTACAATTCATTTCGCTGACATATTTTTATTGTTTTGGAAAAAAATATTACTATCTTGAAAATTTAGTTTTAACTAGTTGTTACTAAACTATTTATGAACTAAGTGTCTAAAGATTTTCAAAACATTAATGATTTTTTATAAATCAATTTTAATAGTTAAAAATATTTCTTAAATTTCAATTTTATTCGTTCAAACCGATCGACACTAAATTGAAGGATTATTGTAATACTGATGTAATCATTTTTGATGATTTCATGATACATTTTCTTATGTTAATAAATATTCTGAAAATTCCACTGAAATTTTAGAATTTAACTCAAATTCTAAGAATACACTGCAAAAATGAAGATCTTAGAATTAAGAAAGACAGTTATAACTAGATTTTAGCATCTGAATACAGTGAAAAGTGTTACTTTTAGGAAACTGAGCGTAATCTGATAAAGAAATTGTTGATGTCATCTATTGATGCTCGATGAGTATCTTATACAAAGTAGCGAAAAATTAAAGTTATATTCTGTACAACTCAAAAATTTCTTAGAAGACAAAGCAGTTATTTCGAAAGATACCCAAGGAAACAAAAATTTCAAAACAACACGTTTCAATACTCAAATTAGAACCATCATTACGAACAACGATGGAAACGCGAGGCGATCGTACTCCAAATTAGAGTTGGCGATCGAAAATATCACCCCCATCCCTTGGTTGTGAATCATTTCCGCTGATTAAAACAATGGTAGATACGCGTTGTCTGAAGAAAAATTTAATAGTTTCACAACGTTAAAACAAGCTTTTCCAAATTTCTGTCTACTTATGTAGGAATGTACGCTTTACATAGGATTTGTACACTAGTAATTCTATCGTCAAGGGTAGATTGCGAGCAAGAAAATTAATGTGCAATCGAGACCACAGATCAATCATATCCCATATTAATCTATACTATAGTTTCAAATTAGGGTAAGAATTTTATTTCAATCTAGAGTAAGAGAAAAAAATTTCCTCATATCATATTTTACTTTTGTGTAATTTAATATATCAAAAGAAGAAAAAAAACATGCTTTTAAAATCTGTTCAATATTCGCTCATATGTTCTACTTGATTTATGCATTGTAAAATAGTAAAATCAAAAGATTTATATTGAAAATAACTTTTGAAAATTAAATACAATTTTTTTTAATCAACTTTCATGAAATAAAAATTTTCCTATTTTTAGCATCATGAAATAGATTAATTTCCTTTTAAATAGTTTATTCATTGCCAAATCCATCTTCTTTTATTCTCGTTTTATGTCACAGATATTGACTATGTATAGTATTACAAGAACATTTTGGTTCAAAGTTAGTGCAATTTTGTCTATAGTCACATGAAATAAATCTATACATATATTTACCCACTCATTGAGTCTTGTTTATATTTCCGGTCAACGGAATTTTCTTTTTTTCTATCGTTTATATCAAGTACTCATCTAGTATTGACCTTTATTCACTGCTCGGCTTCAAATATGATTAAAAAATCACTCGACTTCGTCTGTATACAAGACTTCTTCAATATGCTCAATTCACTTTCGTTCAGTGTCTATACTTCGACAATACATTGCTTTACACAGAAGGACTCGTCTGAAATAAGTATCAAGATGATGAACATATTATTTATGTTTTTATACGAAGTAATTGTCGATCGTATACTATGTACTTGTTACTTGTTATTCTCATTAATTAACTTTTTTCATAAGATAAAGTCTCGTTAAGACACATATGTATATATTTATAGGATAACAACACCAGTGTATTATAATTTGACATCAGACATTCATTCACATGCTGTGTATGTACAAGCTTAAAGGTCATTTATATTATCTCGATAGGATTGAAAATATGTTAGAATTCATCAATTATAATAAACATTCAATGAGTCTATGATGGATTAAATTGTTCACTTAAATAGATACATAATCAGTATTTATCGTCTAGCTATTGAGTAAAAGTAATTTAAGAATAATCTTAAATCATTTTTCATCTATCTAGATCAAAATGCACGAACTGCTTACGTACGAACTGTTCACATTTATTTCATATCTTTATCATTGAAATAAGTAGTCAATTGTTTTGCATAAATATGCTATCTATTTCTAAACTCTAATTTTTGCTATAGCTGACATATTTGTTATAAGAATCTTAATTGAAAACGTAATGACAAGTTTTTTTAACTAAAATGAAAGCAACCGAATTATAAACATCCAATAATAGAATCACAATTTATGCATTGTTGGTGTCTGCTGTTCTTTTTTCTAATTATTATGAAACAACAACGGCACTGATTTCATTCTAGTTCATGTGTATACACAAATGGTCACCATTATTATAATTGTCCAGACACGACTCAATTTTCAATGCTCTCTCTCTGTATCAATAAGACTTCTTTTCATTAATTCCTTGGCAGGATACATATAAGATCAATTTCATCTCGAATACCAACTAATTTTATCACGAAAAGTATACTCATGTATTGATGCTCTTATAATAAATAGGCAAAGATCAGCAAAAATAGTGAGTACAGACTAAACATAGACATGATTGGTTGTTCATGTCTAATTGTAGTCATTGAGTAATACTACTACAACAACTATCAGACTCGATATATATATTCATTGAAAAGAGAACTACTAATAAGAGTTTTTATGTGTGCATGTTCGTCTTCGATGATTATATCTACTAATGATCTCGTCTTATTTCTTATTCCGGCGGTTTAGTCAAGGTTAAAAAGATTTTATCATGAGGTCCAATAAGAAAACAGAATGAAATCCTCTTAGCACAATAGCTCATTTCCATTGACGCATAATGTTCTTTTCATAAAAAAATATTTCAGTTCTAATGTGTTAGTATTATTATTAAATTAGTGATTGATTTCATCTATTATACAATTGCACAATCAATTAGCACATTTTGATATTGGACATGTAAAAATAAAAACACCTATTATGATTTTATTTTTTTTTCATTATTAGGTGTCTATATTTCTAAGGCATTGATTTATCATGCTTTCTTTCCAGTCACACTATGTTATTTATTTATTCAATTTGAGTTTACCTTGAATCGTTGTCACCAAAATGACTAGTGACGAGGCCTAACACTAAGTAGCTAGTAGCATTTTTCTTTCTGTAGTTAGAAAAAAAAGAACTAAAATCATCGCGTGTGATTAAGACTGAAAAGAATTATGATGTTTGCTATGTAACATAAGTAACATTAGTGGATAGAAGTAGAGACAAGCCAATTACATCTAAACTTTACTATCGTAGGTGTATGATACCTCAGAGGCCACAATGTTTATGCTAACATATTGCATACATACTATCGATAATTATTTTTCAATAACGCACTTGTTTAATGTATGCATTGCATCATTCTCATTTTTTTTATGTTTGTAGAGGAATGTCGATTAGTCTTTTTTTTTTCTTTGAGTTGGCTTGAATGTGATGTGCATGGTCTAATTGAACGACTTGTCGAATGGTTCACTTCGATAAGTGCACCGCAATCAGAATAGTAACCATTTCGCTCTTTAGTTTAAACAGACAGATGTTTGTTGTTCATACTTATTGATTTTAATACTTATGTCGAATAAGATTGAAATATTAACGTATATATATATATATATATATATGAATGAATAGTTGTATGACGACTGTGACGGATGGACAAATGCTCTTATATATTGTGATCATACAAGGTCTTTCTGTGGTTGATCACCAACCTACAATGAAATTTAAGTGTATCCTTACGTAAGCTACTATATCGTACACTTGAACAAAGAAGCCCTTCATGTGTTTGTAAGAAAGAAAGAGAAATAAGGTACAAATTAATAAATGTATGTGTAAAGAATAACGATAGAAAAAAAAGAGACGATAAAAATTATTACAAAACGCCTTGTTCTTTCGTTTTCACGTTATCGATGAAAGGGAGAAGAAGCAGAAGAAGAGAATAAAAGAACAGACAGAGTTTTTTCTCTTCTGGTATAATAGAAAGATTGTTCTGTTCAGTCTCAATGTCTTTGTATAGAATAGAACATGAGTATATTAATATAAAATGACGAAGATTTATAAGATTACATCATGAAAATCTGATATCGTCTTCATATGTACATAAATAGCTTATAATTCTATTCTCATTCATCGTGAAACACATCAAACAACTTAACCATATTATTTGTTTATACAATCAGTGAACACGTACACATATATTCATACATCTTGCAATGATGATGATCATCATCCAAGTATGCTTCGTGTTTATTTCGTTTTACGTAATATGTCCATATCATTTCGTTTATATTTTGTCTATTATTGATGGTTGTCAACGTGTACAGATAAATAATAAATATGAGAAAATGTCTGGACATGAGATAAGTTTTATTAAAACATCAAATGATGTTTTTCTTTTCATTTTCTATATGATTAGTTTGACTGCTATTTCTTTTATTAAATACTATCAATATCGAAATGATGACATCAACATGACATGCACGTTGTCCTCTTTTTCTTCTTCTTACTATTAATAGCTATCACGATATCGATATTCATTCAATGTTGTAAAACTTTTAGATAACAAAATGTACGTGATTATGTTAATAATATGTAACTTGTATATACTACTCATCATGGTTTTTCCTGATGTCTCGTCCAATGTAATCTTGTCCGAATATGGTGAATATATATATATATATATATAAATATAATAAATTTTGAAAAGCAACAATTTTTTATACGTCTTATTTTAAGAACAATGTAATGCACCATTAGGTATGGAATCAGGTTCAATTGCTGATAGTGATTTGACCTCGAGTTCAACTCACGACTTGAGTAGTGTGGGTCCTCAAATGGCAAGGTAAAAGCATCATTTTTCTCTCTTTTAGTAAAAAATAAAATAAAGAATAGCAATTGATCAAAATTGAAACAGGATTAAGTTTACTAAGGATATTTTTTCTTTTTTTTTACACAGAATTCGAACTGAATTAGAAGGAGGAGCATGGTGTCCAGATAAACCCATTGGACCAAAATCATATGAATATGTTCAAATAGAATTACATAAATTATATTTTATAAATGCTATTGAAACTCAAGGTCGCTTTGATAATGGACAGGGCAATGAATATGCAGAATATTATCAAATAGAATATCAACGAGAAAATAATTCATCTAATTGGATAACATATAATAACAAAAAGACAAATAAAACAGTATGATACGATCATAGTTTCTTTAGAGAAAAATATTAATACTATTGGTTTTCTAGGTCTTGAAAGGAAACATCAATACATATTTAGCAGAAAAACGATTCCTTCTATCACCCATTATAGCAAAACGTATTCGAATTATACCTTATAGTTCACGTTGGCGTACTGTTTGTATGCGAGTTGAACTTTATGGATGTGCATTCAATAGTATGAAATTGATAATACAAAATATTGATCATATTTTTTTTTGTTCTATAGGTGGTATTGTATCGTACACAACGTCACCAAGTATAGATAAAGATAATGTATATGATGGTAAAATCATTTGTTTTCATTGTATCATCTATATTCTTACTATCTTTCATTTAGGTGGAGTTGGAAAGTTAATAGATGGAATTATTGGAGATAATGAAGATAGTAGACTTTCTTGGAATAAATCTCCAGTTTTAGTTCAATTTCATTTTGATACATATTATCATTTTAAAACTATTCGAATTTATTCAGTCAACAATAAATATCGTTCAGTTCAAATTAAAATTGATAATAATTTACCAATGAGACATAAGCTATCAACATCACTAGCAAAAAAATTCGTTGATACAATTCATTTAAATCAATCTAATATAGTGAATATAGGAAAACGTGTCGAACTTTTATTTGAATTCGATAATGAACTTCTTTCTTTAACTGAAATTACATTTGACAATGAACCAACAATATTATACAGTACAACATCAACCAGTATGACTACGCCTAATTGTCCGCTGGGTGAGTTATTGAGAATCAAAAATAATTAAATCAATAGATAAGACATGTTCTATATTATAAACAACAAGTATTAGATAAGACATATTGTTGACTATCATCAGAGTAAAACATGTCAACCCTACGATATAGTAATGCATGTGAAATGAGAAAAAGAATATATTCAAATGATTAGAAGAATTACATTGTTCTACGTAACAGATTCTAATAAATCATATTTTTTAGTTATTTAATTTTCCAAATTCAAATGATAATTATCATTTTTTTTATTAATTAAACAAGTAACAATATAGTTTCTTTTATTTCAATGAATAAAATCGCTTTGGGCAAATCAATTCAATAGTTGACACGAGTCTGTCCTTGATAGATAGAATATTGAAATCTAATCTTTATTCGTATCAATCGATCATGTTAAGATAAGAACTTAGTCTAACCGTTTGTATCTATCATTATTAGATTTTTCTATTCTGATTAATATTCTTTTATTTCTTATTATATAATATCTAATTTATGCTTAGCGTGTTCAGCGTTGAATAATAAAATAACATTATTGTCATCATCATCGTCATCATCATCATCATCATCATCAACTATAATACCATTGGAATGGTTAACAATTTTAATATTCTCAACTCTTTCTCTTTGCTTTATTCTTTTATTTACTCTCGTTATAATTCGTATTCGTAATTGTCATTTACGTAAAAATAGTAATCCTTATTATAAGTGTTCTGGATTAGCAAGCACAGCAAATGATTCATCAGTTGAAAATAATCAAAATCAATCAACTAGAAAAATTAATTATGATGATTTGACATCAATAGGTTCATACATATATCCAATAACGTCAACAACATCATTATTACATACGAGTTCACCATCATCATTATTTAAAAGCGAACAATATGCTATTATTGATGCAAACTCGTATGCACATTGTTCAACAAATAACGTAAAACAAAATAACAAAATTCATTATTTGATTTGAAAAATATTGTTTCTTTTTTAGACATTTCATTATGCATCGTCTGATATTGGACAAATGTCTTCAAAACTAGTGAATTTATTTAATTGTAGTGCTTTACAAGAAGTTGTTACTTCGAAATATGATTATTCGCTTCCTTCTTGTGTTGATCAATCAAAACTATTTTCAGTATGTAAAATATCTGAATCTAACTATGGAGAAATTTTCAAAGGAAAATATTCATTGGATAATCAATCGAAATCTGTTTTAATTAAAATAATAAAAAGTGATATGACTGATTCAACAAAGTAACAAGAATATATTTATGAAAAAATTTGAAAATAAATATTTTTGTTTTTTGTCAGACAAAGATTTTTATCAGAACTCGGTATTTTATCTCGTTTGAATCATATAAATATTGCATGTGTATGTGCAGTACAACTTGATTTACTCTATTTTGTCCAAGAACATTCAGATTTTGGTACTTTGCAACATTATTACCATAAAAAAATCAATGATTTAACATTTCAAAAGTAACATAAAAAACTTGTTTTTGTTGAAAAAGATTTTCAAATTTACTTTTAGAATGAATATTTATTTTTCTCATCAATTGTCAAATGCTCTTGAATATTTATCTCATTTAAATATAATTCATAATGATATAGCAGCAAGAAATTGTCTCTTCTATTCCGATTATACCATTAAATTGACTGATTGTGCGATGGCTTTATCACAATATGAACATGAATACTGGTTGTCGAATAATGGTGATAGAATTCCATTGAGATGGATTGCACCAGAAGCTTTAATAGTAAAGAATTTTATTTAGAAAACGCTTTTTTTTTCGTTCAATAAAATTATTTGTTAATTTTAGAATAATTCAACATTAAAATCAGATATTTATTCATTTGCTGTAACATTATGGGAACTTTGGTCTCGATGTTCATGTTTGCCACATGCATCATCAACAAATGAAGAACTTTATCAATATCTTGTCTTTCGACAATCATCGAACCGAATCGAAACTCTAAATGAATCTATAATTCGTTTATCTCAGCCAGTTGATTGTTCGAAAGAAATTTATGATTTATTATGTGAATGTTGGCATATTGACGGAACAAAACGTCCGAATATATCAGATATTGCACTTTATTTTAGACGACAAATTAATAGTTTATCATAATATGAAGTTTTGTGTCTAATAACAGTTGTAAGTGTTGTTTTTTTGTGTTTTTGAAATTTTTGTTTTAAAAAGTAATGATGCGTTTCTCAAGTTGTTGTGTTTTCCTTTGTATATGTATATTACATAAATCTTTTGCATGAAAAACAAACGAAACAAACGAGTGCCAGAGAAAAAAAAATTTTTATTGTGAACTTAGCCATTTTAATCTACTAGAAAAATTCAATACAACTAGCCAATAATCATTCTAATAGTTACAATTCAGTACTTGGTTCCATTAATTGAGAATGTTGAGTTTTTGGATTACTAGTTAAATATCCTGAATTCTCATTTCCTGCCGGTGTACTTCTACCAGCAAGTAATAATGCTGGATTGGCATCGCTAAAATGTGTACGTGGTCGATGAAAATATCTAACATATTCTTCATATGTTTGTCGAATACGTTTCCCAGTTGGATCAATAAATTCTTTTTTTGTTATATTTCCAGTTGGACGAATTTCTCGTATCATTTTTTGACTAGCCGTCAAGTCATGCCATTCATTACGTATCCATGATGAACAATCACGTAAACACGACCAGCGATTTGGACAACAGGGAAAACAACCACAACACCAAAATGAAGAACATGCTTGTCGAGAAGAATCTCGTATTGAACGCATTAGAAAAAAAGAAAGCCATGGATTAATAGCACGATTAATTAAACGAAGAGCAATTAAAGGAATATCAATTGCATATAAAATATTAATTGAATTTAAATTTGTTTGAATCGATGGATAATAAATACGAATCAGACGGTAAATATAATATGGTAACTGACATATAATAAATATGATTACATATAATATAACCTAAGAAGAAGAAAAAAAAGCTAGACATATTCTTATCAATACAATTTTATCTTTTATTCAAAAATTTCGTTTTCACTATATCAATAAATATTAAAGAGAAATCTTGTTATATAAAACGTGACTTTCATTTATAAAGCAGTATTATCTAATACAATCATCATTCATTTCATCAACAGATCTTATGTAAAATTCAAGCAAACTCTTTTCTACCATAGTAAAACATTTCTAGTTACATTTTTTTACAATAGAATTATTTCGATATATACAACTTATCAATCATTTTACCCTCGGGTTATTTATATTGAAACAAAGCAAAAAGTAATTTATTGATATAAACTAATCTGATCAACTACCAAAATCAATCGTTGCTTCATATATTGAATTCGTTTATACGAATAACTAATTAGATATGTTCAAAATGTTTTTCTCATTAGATTAGTTGATATTTAATTATTAAATCATTACAAAACACTATATTAATTAATTTTTACGTACCATTTTCGTTAAATTCGGATGTTCATCATCATAATTTTTTAAATCGAATTGTTTATATGTATTTAAATCTAATTCAGTAAGATTTGCATCTGGATCAATTTTATATTTATTAGTTTTTGGTTTTCGATAGACAAAACATCGTATAATTAAGAATAAAATCATTAAAAATATTGGTAACGCATTTCCAAACATAAAATCCAGTAAATAAATTGTTTTAATAGGTAATTGAACATTTTGTAAATCTAACCAATTTATTGCATTTATTTGTGTTTCATTATAAATACATTCATATGAACCATAATTATACGATTTTAATTCTTGATCAAAAAATAATGTTGGTATTAATGCATAACAAACCGCAAGCCAAAGTGATATTAATATACAAATACCAGTTACAAAACGACGTACACCATAACAACATACTTTTCTTTTAACACAACGATCAAAACATAAGAAAACAATTGTATAAGCAAGAAGAAAATCCATTATACGTAGTATATACATTTCAGATTTACACCATGAATCATTTAACCAATTACCATTATTTGAAGCAAAATGTTCACCCAAGTCAGCATAGGATACCATTTTAACTGTATAAAATATTAACGTCCATATGGTTCCTTCAATAGTTAAATTCCAAATAAGTGCATGAATACTTTTTCGACCGTATCGATCAGTACTGACACATAATGAATAAAAATTTAATGTATTGCCGATTAGAGCAAAAATGCTAATAAATGTGTAAACAACAGGTAAAACTACCCGAATAGGATAGGCTATTTGAGGAAATAATTCGTTACTGGCCATAAGATAGTGAAATAGAAAAAAAAAGAAAAATCGATAGGACTTATTTGCGCTGTATATTGGTGACCGACGGTAAATACATTACTTATGTTCTACACTATGATCAAGAACAACCTTTTTTTTTTATTTGCCTTTAGCTCGTCGCTTGCTTAATGCTGGCTCACACATACGTATACACAAATCTGTCTTCATTTTATTCTGCGCTTTTTTTTCTTCTTTTCACCGCTTTGCTCTTGGTATGCTTCCCTCCATCGTTCGGTGACCTCCCACGCTTTATACGAATGTGTTTAATGCAGGTAAAGTTTTTCTTTCCTTCATCTTTTTCTTTTCTTCTTGTTTTTCTTCTTCTCCTTGTTCTTCTATTCTGATTCCAATATACAGAACAGTACTACAACGACCCTACATGCAATTGAATACAAAACAGACCATATCGCATGTTGAAAAAATCTCTATGTAACAAGTGATTATCGTCGATTGCAAGGCTAAACAATACTAGTTTTGTCTATAGGCAATAGCATAAACTTGAGATTTTATTTTCAAACGTAACTATTTTAAATCAATACTCTATTAAAATAGAACTAAAGAACAACATTTTTTTGACGAAAAACACTAAAGAGAAAACTTATGCCATCAATGAATTTCGTAATGTAAATATTTTTCTTGTTCTAACAAGATTCAAAAGCACATCAATGGGATTTCTTTTGATGTATCTCAAGATGAGTGAACTTAAATATAATTATTTCAATAATGTTTAAACATTTTCATTATAAAATTCATTGGTTTCTTTAGGAGAACTTAGTTATGATTTTGAAGGTCTCATAAATCGTAGAATATGTCTGTATTAGTATCTTTAGTCGTTTAGTTCGTTGAAATGTGAAAATACATATTTGTCTCTTTCCATATAATATGATAGGTCATTTTATGATAATCTTCTGTAGAACACATTTTATACTACTTGTGAAGGTTACAGATAAATATCATTCAGTATTTTCTTTTTGTGTACCATCGAACTTTTGAATAGTTAATGGGTTGTATTTGTCAATAGATAGTTAAAATATTTGTCTATGGCAACAAAGAGATTTGGCAGTGATATTTGATAAAACTTAGTATACTAGCAAATTTCTTACTTAATCATGGAATAAAAATAAAATTAACACAAAATAAATGTGGGAACATCGTATTTGCATCCGATCATTATGTGTACTTCAAAAACTGAGTCAATTTATATATGTTGTGAATAATTCTGAGAAAAAAACGTTTTTTGAAAAAATCCCTGTACCTCCCCCGCCTCAGGGTTGGTCTGGTCAATAATGACAATTTTTTCGATAACTCAGTCATTTCTTGACGGATCCTTCTCATCTTCGAACTCGACTGAGATATTGATGAGATCATTATGTGTACAAAATTTCAAGACAATTAGATGAGGCTCTCAAAAGTTATCGTGTTCGCGGACTGCCGACCGGACACACTGACCAAATCTAGAGTGTACTCACTTTTTTTGAGTACACAAAAATGATGTCATCTTCCTTCAGTTGATAAGAATTTTTACAAACGAAAATAACGACGAGAGAAAATTGAAAGAAAACTTTTAAAGTTTCGCTTTCAAACGAGAGAAGTCCTCCAACTAAAACACAACTATTATTAGAAAGATACTTCATTTTTACAGTACTTGATTGAAGCGAAAAACACGATCATATTCACAAGAACATTAGAAATAATTATTGTCGAATTTTGATCTGAATTGTTTGATAGAAATAAATCTTCACGAGGATTAGACAAATAACTGATCGGTGATATAAATGCTCGTTTTAAGCGGAAAAATGACGTTCAGTTCAAAAATGCTTGAAAACTGAACTTAAGATAAAGACACTAAACAAATAAACAGTAACAAAAATTTACGTTACTCAACCACGTCACACTGTAAAAATGAATTTGCAGTGCATAAATGAAATAGTCAGTGGGAATAATGCTTTGGATAAATGAAATATCATTTTTCTTTTGGAAGAAAAACGGGAGCATATGTAATTGAAGTGAGCATTCATTTATTCGCGATAAGTGAGAAGTGATTTTACTCGATACCAAAGATGCGGGGAAAATTTACAGTCGGTCAGATTATGGTTGACTCTAGTTAAAAGAAAGATCGGTAAATTTGTATGAAGTTGGGGTGCCGAAAATCATTTACGATAGCAGGGAAAGCTTTCACAGTTTTGTGATGATGCGTGACGAATGACAAAGACCTGGTAAAAAGTTTGTTTCCAAATAATGGTTTGGAAAGAAGAAATGTAAAGAACGAAAATGTAAATGTAAATGAAAACTACTCCTATTTGGGGTTTGGGTGTGGGTTTAAGTTTATAGAGATTACAAACACCGACACCCACACCCTCACCATCGTGTAGAGCTTGAAAAACTACATCGATCTAGCATAGTTCGAGCTAATAGAGAAAATTGTTTTTTGGGTGTTCTCTGGACGTTAAATGATGCACCATAGGAAAATTTCGAAAAAAACCCAATTTGGTCGCTCAAAGTTCATTATGATAGCCTTGACTCAGAGTGATTTTCGCATGGGCAGATGCAGAATTTCGCGCTCTTTCATATGAAAACATTTTCAATCCAATTAGCATATGTTCTGCAGTGCCTTATAGGTGGGGCTCTCTTGAAAATTGAGTAAAAATACGTGTGCTGACAAAACTTGAAATTCCCTATGGAATAAAAAAAAAACCATGCTACCAAAAGGTTCCCCGTAAAATTCTGTACAACATGCTGTAGTTTTTTCTCCGAAATATGAGTGGGCCGATTTCACTTGTAATGCGCCCCTTTCCTTACAGTTCATTTTATTTAACATGCGGTCGATGTGAAACTAAATGAATAAAAAATGTTTCTAGTATTCATTATTGTCATACGTATTTATGTTTTCATCTTACAGTCATCGTCTATGATATAGCCCTCGTCAGAGTCACACATATGAAAGCAATGTCTCATTAAGAACGAGCGATTATTTTGGTTGATTGCAAAAAAGGGATAGGTATGTCATGCTGTATATGTGAAATAGAGAAAAATATGAAGCGGCTTTTTTCTCTCAAATGAAATTTATTAAAATCTGTCAAGAATAATAAATACATATGTGTATTATATTACACAATAGGAGCTACTTATAAATGAATAACGCAGATTATTTTGAGTAAAGTAAGATTTGAATCAGCCAATGATTGATAGATTGACTTTGTATAGAAGCAAATCATTTTAATATTCGTTTCTCTAGTCATGCCAGTCATGTTTATTAATCATTATGGCACACTTTGATATTACTGTATGCGTTAGTTTGTTTGAATAAGTGGAGAACAGAACAGTGAAAAAATAGCAAAGCAATGAGGTGAAAACTACTGCCGAGTTGTTTCCCTCGTCAACAGCATTAAACCCCTTCTCACATTCGACCCCCCCCNTCCCCCCCCCCCCCCCCCCCCCCCAGATAGTAGTGCGTTTCAGATGAAAATACTATGTTGGACATTTTTGACGCTCTTGCGTCGTACATTTCAGAGAGGGGTGGAGATGTCTTCTAATATGAGAAGAGGTTTATAATATATTATAGACTATACAGTTTTTATCGTGCATTTGTAATCGAACTGAGAAACAATATAAGTGAATCATGTATTAAGATAGTTATCAAATAATCGTTAATTAAAAAGGTCTTGAATTATTCTTGTATTTTTCTGATGAATTTTGATTTGTAGGGTGAAGTCAGATTTGTTTGGTTATTAGTCTAAACGAAATCAACATCATATTTCATACCGTGACAGGTTTATACAGAACAGTCCATTGCATACCAACATACCATTTTTCTTTGTCTCTGTGTCTAAAAACAGTGCACAATAAGATACGTTTTATCAGTATCAATAGGGATGTACTTGTTCATTCGATTATTTACTTATAGCGAGTAGGCACGACAATTTTGATAAATTGTATATTCATCAACTATCATATATTTAGGTCACCTATGAATTATTATTTGACCGGTATAATTAGTTTCATTTCATGTCTTAGTGGAGCGATATTATTTTTATCGATAATTCCAATATTGTTAATATCTCTAAAACCAAATATGCCAACTACAACTACTAGCAGTACGTAGAAAATTTTCAAATTTCTTTTCATCTTTTCTAAGTTAGTATTCATAGGTTCATTTTCAACAGAATTTACCATGACTTATGCTTTAAATGATATCGAGTCCGATGCCATGCCAACAACTGCTGAACATATGGCAATGATTTTCAAAAAAGTAAATATTTTCATTTGATTTCAATAGCCATTTTATTCGCATAAGATATGTTTTAGTTTCAAACACAAGCACATGCACTAGTTAGAGATGGCCTAGTCATTTTTGCGATTAAAAAAGTAAACACAACAACTGAACATGGACATCTAAAACATAGTATTACTTGTAATAGATTCAACGAAAGGGCAGAAATCATTTTTATTCTTAGTATTCGTTTACGATATCGAAATACTTTTACATGTCAAACACCGATCTGTGCTAAAAGTCTTTTTACGATAATCCATGGCAAACTTAAAGCAATCTCAACGTTTACAGTGAAACTCCACAATGAATTAACAATACAACTTAGTTTGTGTTCAATTGAAAATTTAGTCTGTCAATTCCTATCTGTTGATGATGTTTCAACAGATGATTTGAAGTAATAAGCAAAAAAATAGAAACACGAATAAATTGTTACGAGAAACATGATTAATTTCAAACTCAATAAAACAAAAACAATTTCCATCATACTATTATTATGTTTTGTATTTTCCTGCCAACACAAGTTGATTGTGTTGGTTTCTCTTTCTGTGCAATTATTGTCGTTTTTCATGAATTATTTATGGTGACTTGTGATGTTTTGTTTATATCAATAAAAGTAGAAAAAACGAGAAAAATATTATCTGTATTTGGCAACCATCCGATTGGGAATAAAACTGATCATTGTTACTAAAAAAAACAATGCATTCGACTTAAAAATACTTGTTTACCTCACGCAACATATTACATATGAAACATAATCATTTCATTGAAAAGACAGCAGTTGTGCCGTACTAATAAACGATCAGTCTACACGAATGATTTGTTAGAAATAATTCCAGTTAGTCGAAATTTATTTTTGTTTTACCATTTTGTTTTCTGGAAGACAATTTATTTGATTTTCCATAAATCATATACGAATAATGTGCAGAGATCGACAATTGAAAAGTGACGATAAAAGTCAAAACTTTCTTGCACGATCGTCTATAATAAAAATCTATCTAATAAGTCAGGCTGATTGAAATTGTGTGAATAGCATAAACGATTCAAAAACTTAAATTTAAATAGGATACATTAAATTAGACTCATTTCTATTGGTTTCAGGAGCTTTCAAAAATATTCGTCGATTTTAATAAATTTAAAAAATCACGAAATTAGTTTGAAGCATAGTGATCTATTAGTATATCGATCGTTTTAAGCTTATTCGAATGATTGTAAATAATGAAAGAAAGTCAACAAAGAACAGCTTCAAATTTCAATAGCATATCTTTTAAATTAGTAGTATGATGCAAATAAATATACATCAGAATGAAACTTATATCTAAACAGATATTGAATTAAAATAATGAAATAATAGTACCGAACCACTTTCGGCTTTTCCATTATCATGTTAAACATAGAGTTGAAGCGAATAACTGATTTAGTGAATCCTTTACACTTTCATATTTCTTATGGTGTATAAAATCACAGTTTTGATTCGAAAAGTCTTTTTTCTAGATCAATCAAATAGATTGTTTTTTCATTGATTCGACTATTTATTTTCTAGCAACTGTGATAAATAAATAAATCAACTTATTAGTTTTCTCTAGTAATAATAAAAATAAAAATGTGATACTTTGACACTAAACGATAATATTATTATAATAGAAAGTAAAATAGTATTGCCGAGTAGCGGATTTTATTTTCTAGGCGTATCGTGAACAGCTCTGAATATCATCAATCAAAATATAGATAAAGCTATATCTGATTGTAGTGATAAAGAACAAAAAAAAATTGTACACTTAATATCCGAGAAAAAGTAAATAAATAAATATTTTTTCACTTACAATCTCGGTAGCTATTGACGTGACGTTTCAACGAAATTTTGTTTTCATTCGCTATTATTTTCTTCACTTTTCATCATAATACGTATTCACTACATGACAAGAAATACAGGTTGATAAACAAACGATGTCAATCAAATATTGCTGTTCTCTTTCTAATATGCACGCTTATTAGAAATACAAAATATGTCCTTTAGGAACATCATTTGAATGATCCCTCCTCTTTAGTTGATAAATAAGATTCTTTAAATATTTTTTTATGTCAAACATGTTTTGAAATTTTCCGATAAAGATTTCAATCAGTGATCAAATAGAATATCAAAGTAATCATGGTGTAGACATAAAGACATTTTGTTAGTTGATTAAAATCGAATTGGAAAATTTTCGCAGCAATTTTCTACTATCAAAGGCAAGTTCCATCGTTTTATTTTCTATTATTCTGAGTCCTGATACCTTTTTATGCACTGAAAAGCATATTCAATAACTTTCAAGGTGTGTTGGATGAAATTGATTTTTGCACTTATCTCTGAGGGGGACCAGGGGGATAATATTGGAAAAAAATGAAAGTAGTGCAAATTTTTTGAAGCTGCTATGTATTGACTCAGTTTCGAACGTTGATTTTGAGTATCGTATCAGTTTTGCTGAGTATTTGGATTTTTCGAACCGTATCTTCAGAATAATAATGAAAAATAGTATTAAAACATGTACGTAGGTTGATATCTGTAAAGCTGTTTTTTTTTATGACCAATATTTCTCTTTCATGTTCATATACCAATTGGTAACTATTGAGAAGCTCTATTGAGCCATGCTAATATTAGCTCGATCGGCTACCTCTTTGTATGATAAAAGTTCTGCTTGCCAATAACAATTAGATTCAATGTATATGCAACATTCTTGGACTAATTCCACCAACTTTTTCAATACAAAATGAACGTTTTAAGGAATAAATGTGCTAGAAACCATGCTGTGACCCTATGCAGGCAGGTGAACGCGCATTTCACGAGTGGGTCGATTTCTGTTAAAAACGACGCATCTCCTTTTCATATTTTCATATACGTGTTAAAAATATAACTTGTATTATGCAAGATGTCACTAGTGTGTTGAAGTTGCATCGGCGGCAAGCTATATATATACGATGTATGTGTATGTATATATTACTCACTGGGAGAGGTCTTGCCCAATAATAAACGTCTGTGGTGATCTGTATCTGAAAGATGAATTTTCAATTTTATTATTTTGTCAATTTACTTTCTTTCATTGATATGGTCATATTATTTTAGAATAATTGACAATTCGTTTTTGAAAATGTTTGTTAATTAATGAGCAAGAAGTATCATTGAGTAAAATAGTATATTCAAAATTAATAATTGATTTTGAGTTGATCTCGTTTTTTTATCATATTTCTGTGAGCCTATTTTTATCTGATAGAGTTGAATGAATTATCATTTCTAGATTCCTCCTATTTGGTTATTACCGTAATGTTCAAGCCCATGTTTTAGTGTATCTATATTTTTTATTTTGTTAAAACAAATTAATACTAAATCGAAATCAATTTAACGATCTGAAAAATTAGCATTAGGAACACAATGACAACATCAATTAATATATCATCATTGTTAGCTGATAAAACCCCAGTTGTTAGGAAAGGTGATTGTTCATATTATGGTCGATTCAATTCCACTGGTTTCGGCCTGATAAGATCATACGAAGGAATTCCAGAAAACATTCTAGTGAATTTAGTTGTTTCAACGGTATGTTAGTTGAAAGAAATCAAATAAATGAATATTCTTTTTTTTCCTATTTTAGATACTTTTATTACTGTTCGTTTATTTACGTCGTCGATTTTCTGATTCGAAAAATATTGCTGATGATACCGAGTAAAATTATTTTTGTTCTTTTCGCTAACATCTTTTGTTTTTTGTTTTAGAATATCGATTCTTCTCTATGGTCAAAATAATAAGTCACGAGATTTTACTTCTAATGTAAGTTGTGAACAAAATTGATCAAATATTCGTTGTTTGTGCTTTCCTAGAAGTTCTCACATGCAACGAAATTGTTGCTCTCGTTTATTATTAGTATGATCTGAATTTTCTAAATTTATATGCAGGTCCATGAAACGTCTTTTCATCGATATTGTGTGGTAATACACAATCCATCTAAAACTAACATATTTTCCTCTTATTTCTAACATTGCCTGTGGTATAATGCACTTAGCAGCCTGTTTTCTCGAAAATCTATTTTTATTAATAGACAATGATTCGAATAAATTTTTCTCTTTTGATTTAGACACGTTGGTTGTGGATTCGAGATTTATTTAAAATCAGGTATTTCGCTCAATAAAGTCGACCTATTATATCTAATAATTTATTTATCTAGTGATTGGGATGTCTATCGAAATTGTTCACCAGATGCTTACTATTATCTTTTATTTCATACTTATTTAATTGCCTACTTAGTTTTTGTGACAATTTTTTCATTAGCTATTATATTACCAGTTAATTTTCAAGGAACACAAGGTAAGAAAAATAATATTAAATATCAAATAAAGAAATTGTTCTTATAGGAACAATCAAGCAAAAGTTTGCACATACAACTATTGCTAATTTACCATCGAAGTAAATTGCATTTATTTTTCTTCATTGATATTTTAGACAAGGTTTTTCTTTTCAAGCTCGCCATTACTCTGGGTTCACGCATGTGCATCAATATTATTTGTATTAGCTGGTATTCTTGTAGCTTATTTATATACAAATGCAACACAATATTATGCGACAGAGGATGTGGTATGCATGATAGAAAAATAATATTTTTCTTGTACTTGTAGCAACTTTTCATTTGTTATTTATCAATGATTAGTATGAAGATGAAGAATCCAAAGAGAAAGTAGAGTTTGATGTTGTTATGTAATGACTTGTCGTTGTATTAAAATTGTTTAAATATTGTTTAAACCATGTTAAAAGTCGATTGCAATCCTTTTTCCCCGCATCGTCAAAGATATTTTCTAGTAGATTGTTGTAAATTTGAAAAAAACATCAATAGAATAATTTATATTAATTATGAATAGACTTGAAGTTTGGACTAAATCGTTATTTGTATATGTTTAGGCAAGTCGAACACTAATGATACGAGGTATTCGCCCATATGCGTGTGATGAAGAAAAACTGAGTGAATATTTTAGGTTAGTTATAAAATAATATAGTGGATATTTTTATCCTTGTTAAACTTTTAGTGAAGCATATCCAACATTTCATATAACACATTTAACATTAGTTTATAATATTGCTCAATTACAACATGCTTATAAACGCCGGTTTGTAAAATTCCACTTTTGTTTTTGATAAAAGTTTTTAAAGGAGCTTTTACTTTTTGTTTAGTGAACTTAATCTTCTTATTTGGCAACAGAGTAAAAAAATGTTTGAAGAAAGTGGTAAACGACCTGTTGTTCATAATAATAGATGCGGACAAATGTGTGGCGTATGTAGAACATGAAAAGGTTTTCTTTTTCTAAATTAAATCAATTATATCTATTTAGTGGTTTTCCAAAGAGGTTAATTTTGTTTAATCACTTAGAAAGCAAATATTTTTCAAATCATTTTTTCCTATGATAGATCGATGCAATTGATTATTACGAAAGATTATACAATGCATATAAACATCGTGTTGAAGATGAATATTTACATGTTAGAGAAAAAACATGTGGATTAGCTTTTATTACATTTTCAACACCTGAAGAAGCACATCGGTAGATTGTTTTTAAATTTTTATTCCCTCAATTTTTATTTTCATCAATATTGTACTGTATCAATTAAAAAACGAACTCCAATCCATCAGATTTCTTCAAAGGTCTTACTCGTTAGTGAGTTCAAAGTATATATATATATACGAGTTCCACATTTTTGTCCCGAAGGGACGGCGCTGATAATCTTTCCCATAGAATTCTAATTCCAGATATTCGATTCATAACAATATAACATAATTATCGTGTTGTTTTCAAAACAAGAAACACATAAATAACAATAAATATCTGAAAAAATATAATGTTTTTAATGGAAATATTTTCATTGAAAGCACAACTCATTATCTTATTTCTAGATCGATATGAATGCAATTCTCTTTCTGTATAGGGTACGTTCAGATTTTCGACTAACATGTTTTAAAGCAGATCATCGACCAAAAACATCAACAAGTAAATCACTTGTTGTTCATGACTGGACTGTTAATTTTGCACCTAGTCCAAAAAATATAATTTGGTAAATAATTGCCATTAAAAAAATGTATATTTCTTATGAAAAGTTTTCTCACAGGAAAAACATTCCAATAAGTGAAGGTAGTCATTGGCTTCGTATACTCGTTGTTAATACAGTATGTTTGATTTAAAAAACGTTTCATTGTATGGATTAAAAGAACAATTTATGATGTAGATTTTAGTATTCTTCATGATATTTTTAACAACACCATCAATTGTTATGAGTACAATTGATAAAATAGCTGATAAATATCGTTCAATTGACCCATTAAAAACAGTAACAAAACAAATTCATTTTCCAGTTATATTAACATCTGTGATGCCAGTATTATTATTACGTATATTTGCTGCTGCAATGCCATCACTTGTTAGTGTAACATCATTACTTGAAAAACAATGGAAAAAATCTGCATTAGATAAATCAATGATGATTAAATTATTTGTTTTTCTTTCAATGATGATACTTATTTTACCATCATTAGGTTTAACAAGTATTGAAGGATTTCTTCGTTGGGTTTTTAAAAGTGAAGAAAATTCTACAAGTAATAGTAGAATTCGATGGATGTAAGTTTAAAAATCTCAATTAGGTTTTTGGTTTTCTTGTGGAACATAAACGAAAAGGAGTGTTTGAAGTATACATAGTGACTTTAACAATTAATTACACAGCTTATATCTCGATTTTGTTTCTATAATAATAGACGATTTGAAGAGAAGCACAAATACTTTATTGCTCAGTTTCTGTTGAGTACCGACAAAAATTAGCTATTTTGTAGGATTTCTGAGCAATAAATTGATGCCATCAAAAGAGTGCTTTAGAAAGATTTGATACGTCTCTATTCGTAATGAATACCTTGCTTGAATGCTTCATGTGATTAGCAGGACATTTTTTATATTCGTGTTCTCTATGTTGAAAAATGAATTTCTAATCGAATATTGGAATGGTAACGTAAAAGAACGATGAAGAAATATTTCTCAAAATAGACAGAGCTTCTCTGATTACTAAAACAAGCTATATTATGCGTTACATTTTAATCATGCATGAATCTCGAAAATAATTTTTGTTTTTGGATAGGTGTGTATTTTTACCGGATAATGGTGCATTTTTTGTGAATTATATAATAACATCAGCATTTATTGGAGCTGCTATTGAATTGTTACGTTCAAGTGATCTTATCTTTTACATTTATATAATTCTAACAGCTAAATCAACAACTGAAAGACGTGTAATTCGACATGTAAGTATAAAACTTATTTTCATTTTCTTCTCATAAGATGATATTGAATCGATAACAAAATTTTAGGCTCTTCAATTTCCATTCCGTTTTGGTGTTCAATATGCTTGGACATCGGCAGTATTTTGTGTCATCCTCGCATATGCTATTGCTTGCCCATTGATTACGCCAATTGGTAAGACACATAGAATTGCTATTTTCTATATGCTAATCATCAGTTTAACTTTTAATAGGTTTAATTTATATGCTTATTAAACGTGCTGTTGATAAATATAATTTAGTATTTGTTTATGACACTGAAATAGCTGATAAAAGTGTTCATCGTTTAGCAGGACATTTTATAATAATTGCATTAATTATTCAACAATTAACATTATTGTTCTTTATACTTATTCGATCGAGTTCGTAATAAATATACGGGCAAATAAAGAAATTATTTCGATATTTTAGAAACATTAAATTATTTATCAATGACATTATTGATTAGTTTTATTTTGACAAGTAAATATTAAATTTTAGAATAAGTAAAATACATCAATTGATTTGTTTGTGTAGGTGGTATTTATTTTGGTTTTTCATGTTTTGATTGTTGTGGTCGTTGGAAATCACATAAACAAACATTTTCAACAGCAAGGTTACCTGAGGTCAGCACTTCTTTTCTACCACATTCTATTAGATACGAATCATTGAAAAAAATCTTCTCCATTGTAAGAAATAGAAAAATACGATCTATTTGGTATTACAATTTATTATTTTGGGATGGAAAGACTTTTCTTAATTGTTCCTTGATTTTGTTTTCAGAATTCGTCTCGGATTGCATAAGAATAGCTATTTTCTTTGAAAGTCTTGAATTCATACTGTTAAACATTGGATCGATTTAGTACGGAACGATTCAAGTGAAAAAATATTGTGATATATGAATTTGATCAAGTAGGATTTTCGATAACACTGACTTCTACCTTTCATGTGGTCTAATGTAGGCAAAGATAATTTCTGGAGAGAAGAAAAGGAAGACAGATCAAACAACTAATTATTCTAAAAACTATATGAGTGTTTATTCTATAATATACTGTTTGTATCTATCTATTTATGTTGATTTTGATAACTGATAATAATGTGCTAAACGTATTTAATCTACTGGCAATCAAGTTAATGTAACTTAATATACAAAGTAATCTATTGTCAAGTATAATTAATCAAGAGACGAGTTCTGATATTTTAAAACAAGGAGAATTAAAGAATCGATCTATTTTGGTTATCTTGTGCAACTTCTTTTTTTTCGCTTTTGAGAATTCAACATTTATCAATTCTTTAGTCTATAAGAAATTATATTTATAGACAACTGGTAATCGCCAAAAATTGGATGATTTAGGTGAATTAGAAGAAATAGAAGGTCGTGAGAAAAAACAAAAAGCAACATCGGTAATCATTGATAATAAAAAGAATTTTATAGGATTATGATTATATTATTTTTGCTGTAGCATTATATTCCAACAGTTTTAAATGCATGCATCGAAGAATTTAATATTCCTCCAAGTGCAACAAAGATTCGTCGAAGTTCAACACGTGAACCGATTCAACAAGGAAACTATGGAACGATCGATCAAGTTTCTCAACCAATTATTGTTGGAACCGGCGATGAGAATGATTTACTCACAGATTGAAAAGAAGAAAAGAAAAATAGTCATTGTAATATTTATTCTCGCAAAGATATTGTGCAATGTGTTTCATACAGTATAGATGTTGTCTTATTGCGACATTTCCGTGAGCATTTTACATCGATTATAGTCGATAATTATGAGTGAAAATAAGTATTCGTTATTGTAGTATTTTTGATTGATATGCTATCAACTTTATTCTAGTGAATTATTTTTGTTGTTCATATATGATAATTATATGTTAATCGATATTTTTGTTGTTTCAGATTGATTGATATTAACTTTATTATCGTGATCAATACATAAGAAAGTAGCTTAAGGTAATTTATTAGGAATTTAAATAATCGATCAGCGATTTACGCCGTGTTCTAAGTTAGAGAATTTAAAAAAAATAGGTAGTATTCAACATATAGTGTCTGCAACACGTTTAATCTCGAAGATCTATTTGCAGTGTGTAGGACAATCCAAAATTAGTACTGTTAATATCTTAATTTCAAATGGAAAAAAAACTAGAATGAGATTCCTTTCTATACATGTCTTTAGTAAAAATTAAAAGCTACCGTTGTGAAAATCTTAAAGTGAATTCTCAAGAATCAATCAATCGATATTCTTATGGAAAAAGAACAATAGTTCTTTCAGCTCGTATAGTCGGATAATAGAAGCAGTTTTTCGGTATTGCATTTAAAAATTCGATTTGAATATTCATAGCAGTATAGTTCTATCAAAAAGTAATCATTGAATAACTTTCTTTTGAAATTTCATTATGATGTTATTATTAGAAGAAATCAATGATGAGATATCTAGAAAACTATAGCATCAGTTTTCTAGATAGAAATCAAAAGTCGAACTCTACTATTTTTGAATTATTCCAATTCATAGACCCTATAGAAGATATCTAATATATCGTATTTCGAAAACAAAATCAGTCTTCTGAATGAGCTGCATTGGTTTATCAATGAGAAGATAAATATTAATACTCAACCAATCGAATCGTTGTAAAATGAATTAGAAATATTTCACACGATCAGATGTGTCACGAGTTAAGTCTTCCGTTTGTAAATAGTGAATTCAAATTAAATTAAAACTTCAAGGTAGCATTTGTTTTCTTTACCGTTAGTAGTAGCATTTTGCTCATGAGCTCTCAAATCTATAGAAAAGATTTTTTTTTAATTTTATTGTTTTAGATGGCTGATGATTTAGGTGATGATGATTATTATCTTCAAGAAGAAATGCAACCAAAAGCTACTGAATTAACTGAGAAAACGGTTAAGACTAAACAAAATAAAGAAAAAAGCCTACCAAAACGACAATTAGGAACGTATTCTGATTTAGTAACAACAATTCGTGTTCATTATAAAAAATCGAAAAGTCAATATGAACTTGATGAACTTCTTTCAATATTTAATTCATCAATATCTGCATCATCGCCTTCAACATCTAAAATTTCATTCGAAGAATATTTAAATGAATTAGTTCCAATAAAAAAATGGTCTAAACAAGCAGACCTTTCATCAGCACCTGTTGTTTTGATTATTGCTCAATCGGCATTACGTTGTATTGAATTAGGAAAAATCTTAAGAAATTCTTCATCATCGAACTTATTTACATTTCATTATTTATTTGCTAAACATAAAAAGCTTTCGGAGCAAATTGAATTATTACAAAAGCCAACAACCTTATTTAATATTATTATTGGAACACCAAAACGTGTTGATGATATTCTTGGTGCAAAAGTTATCAATGCTAAACGATTAAAATTTGTTTTAATAGATTGGAATTATCAAAATGTAAAACAACAACGTTTAATTGATTTAAACCAATTAAAAACTGAAATTTGTCATCTAATTTGTGAACAAAATGTTTTATGTAGACGTTTTTTTAAAGAAAAAACTAAAATAGGACTTTTTTGATTGCTAATTGTCACTCTTCTTGTTATTATTGTTTCAGATGGGCGGACCAGCAGACATAAATGGAGAGCGACATCCAGAAACAGATAATTTTCTGCCATGTAAATTTGTTATTGATGGAATAACATATTCATCAGCAGAAAACTATTTTCAGTGTGCTAAAACGACAAATGAAACAGATCGAAATATGGTTTTAAATTCAGGTTCAGGTTGTTCAGCTTGGGCAGCTGGACAAAGAATTCGCATTCGATCTGATTGGGAATCGGTTAAAGTTGATGAAATGTATAAAGGAAATTTGGCAAAGTTTCAACAAAATGAAGATTTAAGAAATGCTCTTTTAAGTTCAGCTAACGGTTCAATTCGTTTCACAGGTTCAACATCATTTTGGAATCATTGGAATGGTCTTATTTTAGAAAGAATTCGAGCAGAATTACGTCAAAATAGTGAAGGCGACGTTCGTCGTGCAGTTGAAATACATGATATGATGGATAAATATGCTAAACAAAACAAAAAATAATTTTTCCAGTTCTATTTTTCTTTTATGAAGTCTTATTTAATTCAAAATAATTCCGAAGCCAATAAAAATTTATATTGAAGTGTCTCTTATTAATTAAATATCAAAGAGTCAATATGCAAAAATTTCCTACGCGATTATGAAAGAACATTTTTTTAGCCATAATTTATGGATACTTGAAAGAGAAATAAAAATTAGTTCTCACAGAAAGTCATGATAAATAGAAAAGTAGTCCACACACATTAATCAAAGTAGAAGAATCAACAATGAAGATATACGTGCACAACAATATGATGTCTCACGAATTCTGCTGAATAGAGTCGTAAGCGTTGTGAAAATTACTAGTATACGATGACATGTATTACTACAAGTAACGCTCATCGACATCGAAAGTCGCTTCACTGGGTCCTAGACTGGCAGTGCTGAGGAGAAGAAATGCATGAACAGGACAGAAAATCGGTTGTTTGTGTCAGTAGCTAGTGGTGATATTTTCAAACAGACCTGTAAAAGGGAGCGGGAATAAGTGAAACTGAAGTAAGAATTAGACGAAAATTAAAGGTTCCAAGTAAAAGCACTGAAAGTGAAGACGAAACACGAACAGAATGGGACTCGAAGACCCTTAAGGCTGGGGACAGGTTGAGTCTTACCTAGGCACAAAAATGCAGGGTTCAGAAATTATGGTTAACTCAAAGTTCCGTAGGGGGATCAGCTCACCCCATCCACTGACCACATAGCCAGAGCGGACTGTTTCCCGTGACCATGTCATGCAGTCGCCCATGGTTTGTGCCGTAACAATGCCATCTGTGCCATAAAAATGGTTATTTGTACCACCGAAATGACCATTTTGTACCGTATGAATGGTCATTTGTACGATAGGAATGGTCGTTTGTACGATAGAAATGGTCGTCTGTGCCACAGAAATGATCGTTTGTGTCATTGTTACAGACAGACAAACACAGGTGAATTACGGTTTCTAGATCCTATCCTTTCAGTCTAGGGAAAGTTATATTTTGTTTTTATTATGAGAATTTTCGAAAGTTGAAATATCTAAGAAAAACTTCATGTTTAGATTAATATCAGTATCTGTTCTTGCTTGATTAAGCATAGATAAAAATCATGTCTCATATTTATTCATATACGATTTATCAGCATTGTTTGTCTAATCAATTAATAAAGATATGCATAACATCAAGCAATAAGTGAAGACTGTCAACCAGTGGCGTAGCCAGGATTTTTTTAAGTAGGTGGCAATTTACCAGCTAAAATATTTTTAGTGAGTGGCAATAGTGGGCAACAGTGATGCGATCGGTTCGATTCGGTTCGGTTCGGTTCGACGTCTTTTTAACGATACATTTATTTTCAATCAAGAGATTTTTTCTGCTTATTAGAGAAATAAAACATAGATCCATCCAGTATTTCTAATAGGAACGCTATATCCATGTTAAAAAACATATGTTAATAACAATAATATATATATATATATATGAATGTATCGCAGGAGAAATTAAAATTCAGGAGAATTTCAAATATTCATAGAAAAATTTAAAGTGTTAATTTCATCTATTACAACTAAAAATTTCAATTTTGACTGGATATTTTCTAGTAAAAATGAATGTTTTAATTTTTTCTATAGGCGAATTTGAAATATTCCTGAAAATTTAATATTAACTTTATTCTTTTATGTGTCAAAAATACAAAGATTAAAGTACACATTTGAGCATAGTTTCTTTTCCGATGAATGATATATAGTACCACACTGTACTAAATGTTCACACTACATATCTTTTTCCAAATCTTATCTCGTTCGTGATGATCCATTCTTTCGTGAGATTTATTAAGCTTTGTGTACAAATTTTCGTATGTAAAAGCAAAATGATAATATTCTACTTCATATTCAACATTTTGATCACCAATTTTTATTCACTCAGAACTTGAGCTGAGAATCTTCCTACCCAGGAGAATCTTCCGACCGTCTGAAACGGCGCCTTAAAAGGCAGGAAACGGCTAGAAAACGGTGAAATAAGCCGTCGTTTTTCACCTTCTTTTGCCGGAATCCTTCAGCTCGTTTTGAGGGCCGTTTTTCTCCGGTTTTGACATCGTAATCCGGCCTGACGGATTACGGCGCGTTTTTTAACGTTTTACACCGTTATTACGACGTTTAAGGCCGTTTACGGACCGTTTTCGTTCACCTGGGTAGTCATCTCGTAGAACCAATATTATATTATCATATAATGACTGTTTTTATAGAGAACTTCTCTTACAATTCGGAACTTAAACCTTCAATATGGTTATCAAGTAGCTAATAAAATTCCTCCATGAAAATAAGAGACGGATACTTTAATATTTACTTCAATGATATACCCCAGGAGATTCAATCCGACCAGTGGATCCGATCGTTTCCGGCATCGGATCCTATGGATTCCGTTGCTGTTCGGTCAACTTCGTTGAATTTCGATGATTTCCTAACTAACGGATTCCGATCCGGTTTCCGCCGGAAAATTCCGTTAAGTTCCGCAAAATTTCGACCTGGAATTCGTCGGAAATCGACGGAATCGATGGGAATTGGTCGGAAATGGTCCGATGAAATCTGGACCGGAATCCGTTAGTTAGGAAATCGTCGGAATTCAACGGAACCAATCGGTTCCAACCGATTTCGACGTAACCTGATTCTCCTGGGGCGCGACGTTTGTTTTAGTGCACATTTTCATTTCATTCTGGTCTTCTACCGATTCTGCTAAAAGTAATATATATTTTAATTATTCTTACAAGAAAGATTGGAATATGAAGTTGATACTATTTAGTCAGGAATATTTAACATTCTCCTACAGGAAAAATTCAAAATCTCTTGAATATTAATTAACTAGGAAAAATTCAAAATCTCTTGAATATTAATTTTTCCTGCTGCGCCATATATAAATAAATAAATATATATATATAATGTGCACACAAAATTGCATTTTAAGAGAAAAGAAAATACTCTTATAATATTTTAATGTTGCCGAGATATGTAAGACATTTGGATTTTATTCGGTTCGGTTCGAAAAAAACACGAACCTATCGTATCATTGGTGGGCAATTAAAAACTCTAGTTAGCAATAACGTTTTTTAAAAATATGTGCATTACAGAAGCCGTTATTTACTGGAAGAGAAATTAGTCATCCTACATTAACAGATAAATTCGCTGCTTTTTCCCCATATTTTGGAATGTATTCTTCAATTTCATACATCTGAATATTTTATTTGAAAAAGTCATAAACAAATATCAATAGAAGAAGAAATAGCATAAATAAGTATAAATAGAAGAAGAAACAGCATAATGAACATCAATAAAAAAAATAATATCAATGAATCATTATTGTGATCATTCCTTAACTGGAAGGGATTGAAAATTGATTTTTTGTAAATCCCGTGATTAAATCTCATCAAGGGGAAATGTGTTTAAATAAAGCACTCCTTAAATCTTTGAATGTACACAGGTTTTAATATTTTTTAACAATGGGCAATTGTCCACATTAAAAAAATTAGATGGTAATAAAATTTGGTTTGGGTGGCAAGTGCCTAATTGCTAACTTGCTGACTACGCCTCTGCTGTCAACCATTTTAATCATAGAGATATTTGTGTTTTTCTAGAGATTTAATTTTTGATAATCTGCTTTAGATAACAAAAACATATCGATAAATACTTTCCGTATTATCTTTTACCTTCACAGTTTCAACTTTCAAGTTTTTATTATTCTTTTGAATAATAAAATCAATTGAAAGTATTGTGTTCATCTTTACAATTTTGAATATGTAATTAAAACTTGTGAAAAACTATGCGAATTTATTTCATAGAACACAAAAGATCCCTTTCATGAATTTCCTATGAATGTTGATTTCATTTAATATTTTATTAGAACAATAATTAAAACCAACAAAAAAAAAATATATATATATATGTATATATATATATATACATATATACAGCTAGTAGTCAAACGTAATACATCGTTTAACTGCATGTTGAAAGATGATCAATCGGTGAAAATATAATCACAATGCATGACGCGTTTTCAGATAATACGCATTAAATACATAAAACATTTTCCAATCGAAATTATTTATCAATCCATAATATAATCAGTATTTTGATTAATATGTTTCTTTATAATACTGCATAGGTTTATCATAAATAGCCGTTTTACTTCTCAACCTATCATGCATTACTAAAACGATGAAACTATTTGCAAAAAACAAATATTTCATTAGAGAACAAAATTAGGATAATCTACTATTTAATTATATTTTTATCATTTTCCAGTGAATTTGAAAACAGAATCAATAAGAAAACAGAACAATCAGTGCAAAATATTTAGGAAATCAGCATCGAAATACTTCATTCATTTTTCCATTGTTCATTAATAGCTAAATTACTGAGCTGATTGATATTAGCGACCTATCCAATTTGTTATTCCTACATAGAATAAACGTAGACCTTGCGCATTGTTGTTGTTCTCATTCTTCCTCTGTTAGACTTCAGCAGAATTGACAAGAAACAGAATAAATAAAAAGAATTGAACTAACAAGTAGCTAGTGCATAGGAAAAGGTAAGTTAAATACTGGTTCGCTTTCTTTGTTATAACTATTTAATTAGTCCTTCGAAGGAAATGAAACTATCACATATTTTTCGCTCTTTCTCTCTTGAGTACTTAAACATAGTCTGCGGATTGTTGAATAATCATGTATGATGAAAAGACTTGTATGTGAATTTCAAAGGTGACTCATTAAAATGTAGCAAACACTATATTATCTATAAATGTCTTTTATATGATTCAATATACATTAAAAAGAATATTAACTACATATATATATATACCGGGCGTTTCAAAGTTCCTTTAAATAAAAAATTTTAATATCTCCACTGCTCTTTCATCAAATGAGCTCATTTTTTTCCTGGTGGTGGAGGATACTTTGAAGTTCTTTTTTCATTGAAAAACTATGAAAAGATACTGTTTTGAACTGTCACTTTTAACTTGAATATTGAAATGTATCCATTTTCGGTTTCTAAAAAAATGTTTTCGAGGGAAAATCCCGGAGATCATTAAAAACTTTTGAGTGATTAGAAGTTTTTTGCGACCATATTTTCCCCATTGCTAGAGGGCCACTGGACAATAATGACTTCCAAAAGGTTCATGCCCTTGTGCAGTTTTGACTGCGATATGGAATTTTCAGTGACTTATCTCTTCGATGACCCCAATTTTACGAAGAAAATTATAGTTTAGAATTTTGACCTGAAACTTTGGCCAAAATGAGGTTTCACTTAGAGTAGCTCCTGTACAAAATTTCAGAATTGTTGGATATAGTCGTTCCTAGATCTGAATTTTTCAAATTTTGCACCATATCGCCGGAACAGCGCCTAAATTTTGAAAAATTCATATCTCGGAAAGGTCATATCCGAAAATTCTGAAATTTTTTACAGAAGCTAGTCTGAGCGAGACCTCGCTTTGGTCAAAGTTTTAGACCAAAATTAATAATCTCGGGAAATTTCCTTTGAATGTTCTTTTTGGAAAATCGAAAATCGGTACATTTCAATATTCAAGTTAAAAGTGACAGTTCAAAGCAGTATCTATTCATAATTTTCCAATGAAAAAAAACTTCAAAGTATCCTCCACCACCAGGAAAAAAATGAGCTCATTTGATGAAGGAGCAGTGGAAATATTAATTTTTTTTATTTAAAGGAACTTTTGGAACCCCCGGTAATCGTAGTAAGACATGTCATTATTTTATTTTGTAACAACATGCCTTTCTTTTAGTTAGATTGCCGAAGAGCTTTTCAAAATATTAGCTATTGAGTATTTTCGAGCTACAAATGACTTATATTCAAAGTATAATTCGAAATCAGGCGATATATAAAACATTGCCATTGTTAATAATAAGTATTTAATTGTTAGAAATCCATAATTATATAGATAGAGAAAGAATTCTAAATTATATTAGTTATCTTTACGAATAGATGTGTTTTTTCTTATTTAACAATAAAAATTTCTTCAAATAATCTATTAATAAAACAAAATTTCTCTTGAGCCGATTTTAATTTGATTTTGAAAATGTTAATTTATTTAACTGTTCCGTTTCTAGACAAATATTTACCAATGAAAATATCTAAGAAAAAAAAATTATTTTGTGTTTTCTATAGTATTTTAGTTAGAAATACATGTTTTATGTTCTTGAATAGATATTCTTTAATTGATTAAATTCTATTATATGTCAAAACGTTTCTTTTATTTTCTGTTGAATTCATTCTTAAGTATTATATTCTCTACTTCATTACGATTGTTGTTCATCCCCAAGTGGATTATATGCCCACCAGATGTTATCTATAGAGGACAACGGCATTTCTACTAATATAAAACATGCTACTAAATTACTAGTTCTTTTTCTTTTCGTCTCTTTGCTCTGTTCATTTCAGATCAGTCTTACACATCTGTTCATTATTGATTGTATTGCAACTCGAAAAAAGACATGCATTTACGTGCTTTAGTGGCTTTATGCGCAATGGCGATTTTTCTATCTATGGTTTCATCATCGGTCATTGCTGGTGAGGTATATCATTATCCTCATATAAGAAAATTGTCGAATGTTCCATGGCTCAGAGCTCCTCATTTTCAAGCATTATCAAAACGTGGCCGATTCGTTTTTCGTGAAGCATCAAATGATTATTTACCTGATTCAAAAAATGATGATGTCGACGATGCTGATCTTCATTCTGATAAGCGAAATTGGAGATTATAAAAAGAAAAACATCGTATGAAATCCTATATTATACAAAAATTCATAACGTTTGAAAACCCATCATTTTTTGTTGTGAATATCAGTATTTTATGTATTGAGAGAAATTATTGAATAGCTGCAGAAGACCCTTATTTTCAAAATAAAGATTCAATTTAAAGTAAAATATGATTAATATTCAGAAAGGAAACTTCAACTAATTTGCTTTGCTAAAACGATTGCTACTACAAGAATATAGAACTATAATTCAAAAATACGTCATAATTAACAATTTCGATAAATTTTAGTCGATTAGATATAAAGTAATCGTTTATTCTTTGTATGAATCTATTGTTCTTTTTCTTCTTCTTATTTTCTTCTTCAGTGAAAGATTGGGTATCGATAAAGTAAACAATCATATTTAAAAAAAAATATAATTTCACATATAAATTATCGTAAAATATTTCATAGATAAAAACAGAAAGATTAATGTTCGTATTTTTTTAAACGTAATATTTATTGTCTGTTCAAATCATTTGTCAAAAACGATCAAGTTTTTTTTCTGAATGATACTGTCCTTCAGATCCTATTTAACTAATTTACCTATGACATTTTTTTCAAGTCTTATCTTCTGTCAAAAACAGTTCATATTCTAGTCATCTTTAGCAATAGTTTCTATTCTCTACAAGTTTCAATGACAAAACATTGCGTATTACAATAATGCATCTAGGAGAAAAAGTATATCAAGCTTTGTCGTAATTAAATCTTTCTATTTCCTGTCATAAGACTGTCATATTTTTGTGACAGTATTTTTGAGATGAAAACAAAAAAAAGAATGAAGTGAAGACACCATGAATAGAGTCAACTTATTTCTAATAAGTTATTAGAATTATTGAATATGTTATCGAAGTAGTGTTTGAAGTCTATAGATCAAGTATCGATTGTCGAAAATAATTGAAAACGACGAATTTATTTTTATTAAGAAAAGATGTATCTCTAAAAACAACTTTTGTTCGACCAAATTAATCAATATGACATAGGTTTAGAAAAGATATTTGACATTTTGTTAGATGAATAAAAGAATCTATTTGTTTTCTACAATTAATAATTGTTTAGAACAAAAACAAAATTTCATGAGAAACATAACCAAATACAATACTCATACATATACTAACATGAATTCGAGTAGAACTTCAATCAAAAAGTCGAATCTAATTTACAAGTAATACTTGGAAATAGTAAAACCTATAGGAAATTTTTTCATCTAATTCAATTTTGTTAAAAGCTTATTACATGCTAGAATAGATTACTTGTTTCTTAGTGCAAATTTTAGATTGAGAGTGAGCTTGAGACTAGTAAATTGCCATGTATAATAAGCTAACAAGAATATAAAAATATAAATGACAAGGACGAAGTACATTCTAGTTGACACTTAAACAGGTGTCAGTGAATACTATAGATAGTATCTTTTAAAGTTTACTTTTTTCAAAAGATATTTATAGCATGAAGAAAAATATCATACCTCGTTTTAATTAAAGATTATCATCAATTTCAATATTGTACTAAGGATATATCGACATAATAGCTAATCTAAACATTCATTTGTATGACATAAATATTTAGATTTAGATAGAAAGTCAAGATGGATAAAAAAGTGAAACTTCAAATATTCTACTATGATCTCAGTGGTATATAAAATGAATAAAATCTAATTAGCATTGTATCGTGACGAATTTTCGTAATATTTTTTCAAGTTTTTGTTTTGTTTTTGGTAACTTCTAATACTTATTCGAGTCGTAAACGAGAGTTCTCAATTTCTGTAGACTATAGATTTCATTCGATCAGTTCGACTATAGTTCAAAAAACATTTTTCTTTTATGAGTTTAACAAAGCATCTAATCTACTGATCTATCATGAGCGACTTGAATATTAAGTATAAATTTAGTTGAAGTGCCTTGATCTTCGTTCAATGCTAGACATACATATCTACGAAAATTCCCTTGTCAATAGCTTCATCTAAAAAGTAAGACTTGACGCTAAGCACTTTAATTACGTATGGGAATTCTCGAACATTTTTTTATGTATGAACAATTCTTCTGTACCCTCCTGAATACTCGCACGTGGTTTTTATACAGAATTATTCACAGGCAAATCGATGAGAACTCACCTTTAATTGCTCTTTGTTTAGCAGAATATTTATGAAAACAATTATGCAATTATTACATGCGTGTTTATAAAAAAAAGGTAGATTTCAATTTTGTACTTAAAGAAAAATCCTTTAAATGAATGGAAAATACAGTGAAATAGTTTCTTTTTGTATGATTAATTAATCTTTTTTGTATTAGTTTTTGAAAATTTATGTATATGAAATAGTTTTGTGTACTAGATGATTCTCGATCTTTTACCATGTTAAAACGAGTCAAGTTTGAAGCAGTTATTTTATTGAAAATTATCTGTTTTTGACACTTTCTAATTTAGAAACAAAGATACACTTCTGTTTGTTAAAGGAACAGTTTTGAGATTTTTTCAAGGCTCATGATTATCAACTTAGAGTGCATTACTTTGAGTACGAGCATTGAAAAAGAAATCGAGCAAAGCTGTCAAATTGTGAAAAACGTTTGATAGATATTTCAACTTCTGCATTATTCAGTAGAAATAGTATTCGATGGTGTTGCATATTTGAAAATGTCTGTTTTATTTAATAAATTCAATAACTATATCTATAATATGATGATAGCGTCCGTTATTTTCCCATCAAAATAATGATTGTGCTGGTTATGTATAGAAATTCCTACAAATACACATAGTTGTCCACTATAATTCGTACGTGAGAAATTTTCTTGAATGCATTGAAAGTTATTACTTATATTGTGAGGGGAATTTTGATGGATCTATCAGAGATGGGCAAGCCAAAAACGTTTTTGGCTCCAGTCAAGTCAAGTCTAGTCAAGTTGGAACTCAACCCGATTTTCATCAAGTTTTCTTAAATTAAAAGCAAATTACCGACCACATTGTTTCCTTGACCCATATTATAGTTTTACTATCGTTTTCGAAGTTACGAATCAATTAGATTTTTATAAAAACAAAGGAAACAACATATTTTTGTGAAACAAATTGTTGGGAAATGAACCGCCCAATAGAAATTGAGAATAAAACATTTCTACATATTTTAACATCATTATCTTGTTTCATGCAATTTCAATATCTGAGCATACGTCCTGATCTTTATTTCTATTTTCCATTACATGTCAAGTTAGAAAATCGAAATGAATAAAATACCTTCATATATATATANACAAAGGAAACAACATATTTTTGTGAAACAAATTGTTGGGAAATGAACCGCCCAATAGAAATTGAGAATAAAACATTTCTACATATTTTAACATCATCATCTTATTTCATGCAATTTCAATATCTGAGCATACGTCCTGATCTTTATTTCTATTTTCCATTACATGTCAAGTTAGAAAATCGAAATCGAAATGAATAAAATACCTTCATATATATATATACATTTTTAGACTTAACTTGCCCATCTCTGGGATCTACGACTATAAATGAACTTTTTCTTGATGAAAAAAAATGTGTATCTTGATTGAAGATTGATTATAAGACATTCAAAGGAGGGGCGCATAGCAAGCCAAATCGGCCTATATTTAAAATTGTTTGAAAGTTGGTATATTCCGATGTAGAATTGTACGCTGAGTTCTTTTATAGCAATTTCAGATTGATTCGACTATGTTCAGTGCGGAGAATATTGGGAATACTACTCACTTTAGCATCGATATTCACATGGTGCAACAGCATGGCGATAAATTTTTACCGCAATGCCACTTCTAGATCAGATTAGTCTCATTGGATAGATCATTTAATTCTGTATCGACTCCTGTAAGAACGAGCTTATTGAATAAACTTTTCGCTATATTCTATTGGCCTGATTTTTGACGATTGGAGGTTTTTAGCGAATTCTCTCCACTTTTAGACTCATAAAATTTTATCAAGAAGTGTTGAAGTAGATCTTTGTTTGCTGATTGAGAGTAACTTTTACGAACTACGAAATCATATACTTTCCATTTTCAACAGAGCTTGGCCAACTGAGAAATCGCATAGATAGTATTCAAAAGGTAGGATTTTCTGCATTTTTGGTTACTTTTTGGCAGCTACTTTCAGAGGATGTTACTATTATAACAAAAAATAATAACACATCTGGAATCAGCACCTAAGACTAAATTAGTTTACAATTGTTTCTACTTGTTCTTTAAACTTTTTTTTTTCGAAAAAGTCACCTATGGTACCCCTCAGGCTTCAGTCGGAAATGAATTTCATCCAAAACTATTTTAGATGATTGCAATTAACGGCGAAGCATATGAAATCTTATTTAAACGTGAAACAGTGAGTATTCAAATTATAAAAGAAAGGTTTTGACGAAATTCATTTTCGGCTGAAGTCTGAGAGGTACCACAGGTGAATTTTTCGAAAAAATCAAGCCTAAAGAAGAAGTAGAAGCGCTTGTAAGTTAACTTAGTCTTGGATGCTGATTGCAGATATGTTATTATTTTTTGTTATAATAGTAACTTTCTTTCGAAGTAGCTTTTTAAAAGTAACCAAAAATGCAGAAAATCCTACCTTTTGAATACTATCTATGCGATTTCTTAGTTGGTCAAACTCTGTTGAAAATGGAAAGTATATGATTTCGTAGTTCGTAAAAGTTACTCTCAAT